>CAUOFW020006057.1:1552692-1629595 GCA_963454935.2 Ilex paraguariensis | reverse complement strand
TAGGCCTAGTCACGGTTTATGCTTAGATACTCACCAATCTTACCCCCTAGCTTCCCACGAATCAATCGTTCATTCATATTCTATTGGAGGAGGGTTTCGAGTTGAGACGGTATATCTATTGGAGTGACCTCTTGGATTTACCAATATTTGTTTCTCATTTTACTAGCATCAAAACAACTTCACCAAACAAATTCTAACAATCAAAGATTTTACACTTTCTTNGGTATTCCTATTGGAGTGACCTCTTGGATTTGCCAACATTTGTTTCTCATTTTACTAGCATCAAAACAACTTCACCAAACAACTTCCAACAATCAAAGATTTTACACTTTCTTTCTCCCAAAATCATCTCCCCTCGGTTTACTTCTTTCCCCGTGGAAACGACCTTGGAATACCACCAAGTAAAACACGATTCGCGAAAGTCTCCTTGTGCTTGGGGAGCACTTTTGTTCACACATACTCACATTTGAAATCTCATTCATCCACCATTTCGTTGCCCTTTCTTTTGACATCATCTCTAGGAGAGTGACACTCCCCTTTATTCATATACTATACATGCTAAAAGGTGATGTTTATAAGTTAGGAAATAATAAGGAAATTTGTCAAGCAAGGTGGTGGNTCACATTTGAAATCTCATTCATCCACCATTCTGTTGCCCTTTCTTTTGACATCATCTCTAGGAGAGTGACACTCCCCTTTATTCATATATTATACATGCTAAAAGGTGATGTTTATAGGTTAGGAAATAATAAAGAAATTTGTCAAGCAAGGTGGTGANTTTCGTTGCCCTTTCTTTTGACATCATCTCTAGGAGAGTGACACTCCCCTTTATTCATATACTATACATGCTAAAAGGTGATGTTTATAAGTTAGGAAATAATAAGGAAATTTGTCAAGCAAGGTGGTGGTTTTCGATGGTGGTGGGTAGCTGGTTTTCGGTGGTGGTGGGTTGTTGGGTGGCTGATGGTTGGCTGTTGGTGGTTGGTGGAGGTGTTGGGTGGCTGATGGTTGGTTGTTGGTGGTTGGTGGAGGTGTTGGGTGGTGAATTTTTGGAATAATACCAAACATATTTTTATTTTTATTTTTATAATTTTTTAAATATAAATGACTACCAAACATGTTTTATATTTTTAATTTTTATCACAACAAAAACAAAAACGTTAGCAAATGCACCCTTAGTCTTTTGTTTGATTTTATACCAACTTTAATTTCTTTCTTGTGAATTTAAACAAAAATATGAATTGTACATACGTGGCAAGAGAGTCTTCTTTAGCATGAACACCAACTTGATCATTGAATCACCAATAACTTGTTTTGATTGTTGCACCAGAATCGTCAATCTAGCTCTGATTGTTCTATTTGGATCATCAATCTAGCTCTAATTATTCTATCAGGATTATCAATCTAGCTCTAATTGTTCTACCAGAATCATCAATCTAGTTCTGATACCATTTGTTAGTTTTGCACAACGAATAATTAACACAAATAATATTTGTTGGAAGATAGGAATTCAAAGATAGAAAAATAATATAAACATGACACAAAAATATAACGTGATTTGATACAGTATACCCAAATTGGTACATCGTACTTACATCCACGGTTCTTTGAGTTTGACGTTAAAGCCAATGTCTTCATTAGTTAAATTATTTTGCCGCAAGCTTTTCTTCTTCTTTGATTTTTTCTTTGATTAAATTTTTGTGTGTGAGATTTTTTCGAGTGCTTAATTATTTTATTTATTTGAGATCCTACATTTGGTATCAGAGCCAATTTTAGAGATGACAAATAAGAACGAGTTCATTCAATGCCAGGTTGAAAAATTTAATGGGAGCTCAAATTTTCAACATTGAAAAACACAGATGAAGTTGTTTTCAAGGTCATTAATTTTTCAAATATTGTGACAAACAGATTCACAAATCCCAGAGATCTACCAACTCACACAAAAGCCCAAAAAGATGAATTGAGAAGTAATCGAAAGAAAGATAGTATAGCGTTGATATATATCTATGGAGCAATTGATTCGTTAATTTATGATAAGATTGCTCATGTTTCGATGAAAAAGGCGGTATGAGATGTCTTGATCAATTGTTATATTGGACAAGACAATGTGAAAAAGGTTCAGCTGCAGACCCTACGCAGATAGTTTGAGCTTCTTTAGATGAAAAAATTTGAGAGTATATTTTATTATTTTTTACGGACATTGGTTATTTTCAATCAAATGAGAGCTAACAGCGAGGATGTAAAGGATCTCCAGGTTATGGAGAAAATTCTTCGAACCATATCAATGAGGTTCAAATATACTATAACAACTATCATGAAGTCAAAGGATATCGATTCCCTAATAGTTGATGAGTTGATGGGTTCCCTGCAAGTCCATGAGCAAAGATTAAATGAAAAACTTAAGATTTTAGGAGAAGAAGCCTTGCAGACTTAGACGAGTTTCAAGAAGGAGAAGGATGAGTCCTATAATAAATCTCAATCAAATTAGAAGTATCAGCATTCAAATAACCAAGGTACGTGACAAAACAAATATGGTGGAGAAAAATACAAAGGTAATAATTAGAGTGAACAACGTGAAAAATCCAAGATAAAATGTTACTATTATGAAAAATTAGGATATTATAAAAAGGAATGCCACAAATTAAGGAGACCCCCCGACAATAAGAATTATCATGGTAAAATTGCAAAGGACAATGATGATAATATAGAGGCTTTGTTTTTGTCTAATAGTGTAATAGATGATGTTCAAAACAATAAGTGGTATCAGAACTATAATCCAACAAAAATAGTAAAACTACTAGGGCTCGGTTTGATTTCGGTTTAGTTTGGGCTCAACTCATTTTCTGAACGAGTCGAACTTAAATAATTTTTTAAGATCGTTTAAAAAAACGGCCTCAAGAGACTCGGCTCAATTATCAATACTACTTAAAAGCAACAGTGTTCAAATTGAAAATTTGGAAATTTCACAAGTCCATAAGGCTAGGCAAACGGTTAGTGGTCCACAGATTGGTCCGTTAGCTTGTTAGTTCACTAGGTCATGAGTTAGCTTGGCCAACTACATCGGCTTATTTGGGTTGACCACTGTCCCAATGGTAGACCATGGAACATGGTTTTTGGTTTGTTACGTTCAACGGGCTAAACAATAAGGCCACTGAAGATAACCCATTTGGTAGACTTGTGGTCCAGTCCTCTGGCCCGACAATTCAATACACATTAAAAACTTTGAAAATATACAAAAATAGATCAATGCCTAGGTAATGGTCTATTACAGTAGTCCGGATGGGAAAGTTATAGAGCATAGATTGCAAGTTTTTCCAACCCAATAACTAATGGCCCAATTTCCAAGTCTATTACCTAGACCAAGGCCATTGTAGGGTATAGAAGTTCAAGGGAGATTTGACGTATAAAAGTACACAAATTTTTAGAGGTTTAGTTTAACTAAAAGTCCTATTTGTTTATTTGAATGAGTTAGAGTGCTACAGCTGGATAACTACATGAAACAGGTACTCTAAAGATCATATCTACTGTGAGACCCAATCACGCATGCATATTAATATAATTTTATAAGTTAAATTATAATTATGTGAAATTATTAAAGGGTTAATTAAATTAAATCTTTCATAGCCATGATGTATGTGTGCATACATTAGGTAGGTGGACCCCGTTAGTGATGTATGAGTGAGACCATTTATAAACATTTTATGTGTGAAAATATTAGTGGGTCGATTTTAAAATTATTTAAAAACTTTAGGGAAGACAAGTGTAATTACCCCCACTGACGTGACTCAGCCATCTATGTGTCAACTTTTTTAAAAAAAAAAAAAAAGGGTGAGTCATGATTATGCTTAGGTGTTGGTGGCTGTGTATGCCGTGTGTGTGTGTGTATAGAGTGTAAGGGGTGTGTGTGTGTGTGTTTAATATAGACAGAATTGTGTGTGTGTTTGGTCCTTCAGAGAACCGTGAGTGAGGTGAGCAAGACGAGAGAAAAAAAAAAGAAAAAGGTGTGTGAGTTCTTGAACCGCGACCAAGGAGGAAGAGAGGGAGAGAGAAAAATCAAGTCTTTCGGTTTATTTTTAGTTTCTACCGAGAGAAAGAGAAGAAGGTATATGTTATTAATTTTAAGCAAGTTTATGTGATTAATTTTAGTATATATGTAACTATGTGGGCTGTTTTATTTGAAATTAGTGAATGTTCTAATTTAATTTTATGGGCTGTTTCGGTTAAATTTTAATGGGCTGTTTTAATGTAATTTAAAAACATATTTTTTGTGAGTTTAAATTAAGTGTATTAAACATAATTAGTGAGCTATCTTGTGTACAAATGATGGGCTGTTTTACTTTATAATCAAAATAGATTTTTTTTAGAGTTTAATTAAGTGAATCGAGTCCACTTAAGGGACTGTTAAAATGGGGTGTAATGGGTGTTCAATTCGGGTATAAGAAAGAAGGAAAAAAAATGTGAAAAATGAATATCGGGAAGCATTTAGCGAACTAGGTTGAAAACGAAAATTATGGGAATGAAATGAGTGGTTTAAAGGGCCAATTAGGGGCTATTGTGCAGTGATTAAATGTGTATGTGAATTTAAGTGTAGCGNATGAAAATTATGGGAATGCAATGAGTGGTTTAAAGGGCCAATTAGGAGCTATTGTGCATTGATTAAATGTGTATGTGAATTTAAGTGTAGCGGTTTTAAATAAAAAAGTGCGATAAAAGTGAGAAAAGTGTATCGGTAACGCTGAAACCCTAATTTTTAAATGTTATTATCACATGTGCGAATTTTAATCCAAATGACCTGAAATTTGGCATGTAACATTTTTAAATAATGCTTGATGTGATAATGTGACTTTTGAATGCAAATGAGTATAATATCCGGTGCGAAACGTATAAAATGCCGGAAGTGCAGTTTTAGAATTCGGGGTCGAAATATATGAAAATGGATCCCCGGTCAATGTGTTGACCTACTTAATCCTAATTTTGATTAATGTGAGTGATTTTGGAAATTTAGGAAGGAAATGTGATCCCTAGAACAAAAATGCTAATGTGTGAGTAGATAATGCGATAATTAGAGTTACCGGGACACTTTGAGTTGCATCATTTGCATGCATTAGTGCATGATTAACTATTAAATGTAATCAATATCTTGATATTGTAATTGTAATTGTGTTAGGTGAAACGGGTGAAACAATCGGTGTTGGAACAGATACGGTAACACCGAAAGGATCCATTGATAGGACCGAAGGGTCGTAAATTTGTACAACTGAGGTGGATGTATATCTTTATATGTTTTAAAAACCCTATTATCAGATGATAGTAAATGATTAATTTTAATAGTAATTCTTCAGGATTATGTGCTACGTGTTTTTGTGATTGGGTGGTACTTTGTATTGTGTATTGTGTATTGTGTAATGTGGCGTACTGTTTGAGACAGGGGCATCGATGCCTGGTTACTGGGCGTGCAGTGATGTGCTAGCACTGTAGTGTTCCCGGGAGGTTTGGGAGACACGGATCCATGTGGGATCGATTACCCAATGAGGAGTAGTGTGAATGTGATGTGGCTTGTGAATTCTTTGGAATTGGATTGATGTTGTTGTTTGATACGTGTATCTACGTAGTGTCTATCTACTTCAGTGTATTACTATCATTTTCATTTCATATACTGCATGTATACTCACTGAGCACGTAGTTTAGCTCACACCCCTACAACTTTTTCTTTTCAGGAACTATAAAGGAGAATACAGACCTATTCACTGCCCAGTTGATTGAGTCTTGTGCAACGTTAGTGAGATACCACTCAGGTTGAGTGTCGGTATGACTGACCGTTGGGCTGTGTATTATATTTATGAGAGATATTTATGACACGTTAATAGTATATATATTTGTAAATAGACTCAACAAGCATATTTTGTGATGTATGCTATGTGGGTGTGAGATTTTGTATTTGTCTATAACCTGGAAAATAAATGATTGATACAGGTGTTTATATATAGTACAGGTTATCAGACAGGTTTTACCATCATGCTTAATAACTAAGGTGATGAGTGTTGTTGTTGCACCTGTGGGATTATATCATGTTTGATTAGTCCAACTTATAATAATTGTTCACAGGTGTATGTAAAACCTAGTCGCATCTCATCCTTGGGAGACCGGGATAGGGCGTGACAAATTAGTTGGTATCAGAGCTAAATTTTATAATTTTGTAGTCGAGTTGAGTCTAGCGTGACAGTGAACTTAGGGACTGGTTTTTTTAGGAGGGGTGTTAGAGGTCCGTGTGAGTATGTGGAATACATACTGCATGCTATCATGACCCATATGCAATACTTACATTTGTTACAATGGTACATGGAGGGAGAATGATCATTTGCTCGGGCTGGAGATAGGGGAAAACGAGCCTAGGTGGAGGAGGAACCAGGTGATCGAGAGGCTAGGCAACTGTGGGAAGCAACAGCTAAGTATTTTGAGCAACATACAACGCGAGTGAAAATAGTAAGATCCAGGGGTACATTATACGAGCAGTTTAAAAAGCTTGATCCACCAATATTTAAGAGAACTGCAGGTCCGTTAGAGGCAGAAAATTGGTTACAACACATCGAGAAGATATTCAAAGTGATGGGAGTTGGTGAGGAGGATAAATTGTTGTTGACCACTTTTATGTTAGCAGAGGAGGCCCAGTATTGGTGGGAGGCTATAGAGAGAGCATTGCTGCCAGTGTGCACTGAATGGAAGACCAGTTCAATTTCCAGAGTTCCCACATGGCGGCAGTTTACAGATGCTTTTGACAAGAAGTATTTTCCCTCGAGCTATCAATATCAGAAACATAATGAATTTTTACATTTGCAGTAGGGGAATCAATCAGTGCTGGAGTGCGAGAGTAAATTTAGTACTTTGTTCAGATTTATGCCTTCTGTTGTCGCAAATGAGGGGGAAAGATGCAGAAGATTTCAGATGGGGCTAAATTACAATATTAGATCTCGTATTTTGATGCTGGAGTTGACCATATTTTTAGAATTATACAACAAAGCCCTGATTATGGAAGCTGATTTGAAAGAAATGGAAAGTGCAAGTGAACAGACAAAAAGAGGAAGATATGAGCCATGTGGACAGGGTTCCAAGGGAAGTTTCTTTAGTAGAGCCTGGAGAGGAATATTTCCAAAGGGTAAATGTAAGAAGGAATCAGGAGTCCCATCCCAAAGTCGAGGATAAGGAGTGAATGGATCATCTTCCTTTGCATCGGGTTGAGAGATGGGGCAGTCTCGGGGGAGTACATTTACCTGTTACCGTTGTGGGCAGGTTGGGCACATTGTACGGAACTGTCCTATGGGAGGACCAAGAGCTGCTATGTCACGACGTTGCTTTCTATGTGATCAGGAGGGACACATGCAGAGAGATTGTCCACAATATTCGACCTAGAGTTCATCGATAAGNGAGGACCAAGAGCTGCTATGTCACGGCGTTGCTTTCTATGTGATCAGGAGGGACACATGCAGAGAGATTGTCCACAATATTCGACCTAGAGTTCATCGATAAGCAGTGTACCTATGGTGTCTCGAGGAGCAGCAAGTGGCAGGGGTCGAGGACGAGGAGGCAACAATGGAGGTGGTGGTGCTGGTGACAGTGGACCTAGCGAACCTGAGGTTGGTGGACGTGTCTTTGTGCTGACCCAGCGGGATGCTTAGGCGACCCCAGAAGTGATTACAGGTATGATGTCTATTTTTGGTCAGCAGACACGAGTCCTTATAGATTCAGGTGCCACACGGTTATTTATTTCACTGCCATTCTCCATGCATGTTAATAGATGACCTACCTCATTAGATGGTGGCTTAACTATAGCTACTCCAACGGGTGACTGTGTGATGACCAGGGTAGTATATAGGGAGTGCCTAGTTCAAGTGGGTAATAAAGAATTTTGTACAGATCTGTTACCTCTTAACTTCTAGGATTGATGTGATTTTAGGAATGGATTGGTTGTCTGCATATCATGCTACTATTGANGATAATAAAGAATTTTGTACAGATCTGTTACCTCTTAACTTCCAGGATTGATGTGATTTTAGGAATGGATTGGTTGTCTGCATATCATGCTACTATTGACTGTTTTCGTAAAGAAGTGGTATTTAGAATTCCACATGTTCCTTTGTTTCGGTTCTTTGGAGAGAGACGCCCTGAGCCGATGAATTTGATATCAGCAATTAAAGCCAAGAAATTACTCAGAAAAGGATGCTATGCGTACTTGGCTTATGTGAAAGATACTCAGAAGGGTACTCCTGAATTGAAGAATATTCCTGTGGTTAGTAAATTTGCTGATGTGTTTNGAAAAGGATGCTATGTGTACTTGGCTTATGTGAAAGATACTCAGAAGGGTACTCCTGAATTGAAGAATATTCCTGTGGTTAGTAAATTTGCTGATGTGTTTCCTGAAAAGTTATCATGGTTACCAGTGGAACGGGAGGTGGACTTTACCACTGAGCTTGTGCCAGGAACTAGTCCCATATCTATTACTCCATACAGGATGACTCCAGCTAAATTGAAGGAACTTAAAGTTCAGTTGCAGGATTTGTTAGATCGGGGATTTATAAGGCCTAGTGTATCTCCTTGGGGTGCACCAGTATTATTTGTAAAGAAAAATGATGGCACTATGAGGTTATGTATTGATTATAGACAACTGAATAGAGTGACTATCCGAAACAAGTATCCATTGTCGCGTATTGATGATTTGCTAGACCAGTTACAAGGTGCCTAGGTGTTTTCAAAGATTGATCTTTGGTCAGGATATCATCAGCTGAAAGTAAGGGATAGTGATATATCGAAGACTGCTTTTCGGACCAGGTATGGACACTATGAGTTTCTGGTGATGCCTTTTGGTGTGACAAATGCTCCTGCTGGATTTATGGATCTGATGAACTGAATATTCCAGCCATATCTTGATTCATTTGTGATAGTGTTCATTGATGATATTTTGATATACTCCCGTAATAAGGAGGAGCATATGCAACATTTGAGGATGGTATTGCAGACTTTGAGGGATAGGTGACTATTTGCCAAATTCAGCAAATGTGAATTTTGGTTGGACAGAGTTGTGTTTTTGGGGCATGTAGTTTCTGGTGAGGGTGTATGTGTTGATCTAGCTAAGGTTGATACTGTAGTTAATTGGGAGAGACCGAGGACAATGATAGAGATTCAAAATTTTTTGGGATTGACAGGTTACTATCGGAGGTTTGTACAGAATTTCTCCGTTATAGCTATGCCTTTGACCCGATTGACTCGGAAGGGTGTGAAGTTTGAATGGTCTGATAGATGTGAGTAGAGTTTTCAGGAGCTAAAGATCAGATTGACGACTGCGCCAGTATTGACCATCCCGTCAGATAGTGATAGGTTCGTAGTTTATAGTGATGCCTCACATCAAGGGTTGGGTTGTGTGTTGATGCAGCATGGTAGAGTGGTTGTTTATGCCTCTAGACAACTGAAATCTCATGAGTGCAATTATTTCACCCATGATTTAGAGCTTACAACTATTGTGTTTGCATTGAGGTTATGGAGACATTTCTTATATGGGGTTACGTGTGAGATTTATACAAATCACCAGAGTCTAAAATATCTATTTACCCAAAAAGAGTTGAACCTGAGGCAGAGGCGCTGGATTAAACTTATTAAAGATTATGACTGCACTATTCATTACCAGCCAGGGAAAGCAAATGTTGTGGCAGATGCTTTGAGTTGAAAATCATCAAATAGATTGGCTAGTTTGTGAGTAACTCGGAGGAGTTTATTTGTGGATTTGAAATCATTGAGAGTGCAGTTGGAGATAGGAGAGACTGCAGCTTTACTTGCTACATTGACTTTGAGACCAGTGCTGGTGGATAGGATTAGAAAGGCACATTAGTTTGATCTCCAAATTGAGAAATTGAAGAAAGAGGTGAAGAATGGAGTGAAGACTGATTTTATTATTGATACTGATGATGTTTTGTTATTTGGTTCTCGGTTATGTGTGCCTAATGATGCAAGGTTAAAAAGAAAGATTCTGGAAGAAGCACACAGTTCAGCATATGCTAAGCATCCAGGTAGTACAAATTTGTATCGTGACCTGAAAGAGCATTACTGGTGGCCTAGAATGAAACGGGAGATAGCTGAGTTTATGACTCGATGTTTGGTATGTCAGCAGGTGAAGGCTGAGCATCAAAGACTAGCCGGGTTATTACAGTCTTTATCGATTTTAGAATGGATGCGGGAGCATATTACCATGGATTTTGTGAGTAATTTACCCCGTACACAGAAAGGACATGAGGCGATTTGGGTGATAGTTGATAGGTTAACAAAGTCTGCTCATTTTCTAGCTATTAAAATGTCTTATGCTCTTGACATACTAGGTAGATTATACATTGATGAGATTATAAGATTGCATGATGTACCTGTATCTATTGTCTCTGATAAGGATCCACACTTTATTTCGAGGTTTTGGCATAGCTTACAAACTACGTTGGGCACTACTTTGAAGTTTAGTACAACATTTCACCCACAAGCAGATGGACAGACGGAATGTACTATCCAGACATTGGAGGATATGCTGAGAGCTTGTGTTATGGACCTTCGAGGTAACTGGGATAACTATTTGCCTTTGATTGAATTTGCTTATAATAACAGTTACCAGAGTTTAATTGAGATGGCACCATATGAAGCATTGTATGGGAGGAAGTGTAGGACCCTAGTGTGCTGGAGTGAAGTGGGTGAGAGGAAGTTATTGGGATTGTGCAGATGAGTGTTGATCATATTAAAGTTATACAGGAGAGATTACGGAGTGCACAAAGCATATGGGAGGAAGTGTAGGACCCCAGTGTGCTGGAGTGAAGTGGGTGAGAGGAAGTTATTGGGTCCAGAGATTGTGCAGATGACTGCTTATCAGATTAAAGATATACAGGACAGATTACGGAGTGCATAGAGCAGGCAGAAAAGTTATGCTGACAATCGCCGAAGTGACTTAGAATTCGAGGTGGGTGATCGAGTGTTTTTACGGGTATCATCTTGGAAAGGAGTCATTCGTTTTGGCAAAAAAGGGAAGTTGACTCCCTGGTATATTGGTCCGTATAGCATTGTAGAGCAGATTGGAGTTGTTGCATACCGATTGAAGCTACCAGTAGAGTTGTCCAGGTTGCATAATGTGTTCCATGTGTCTATGCTACGAAAATACATGCTTGACCCATTACACGTGTTAACTTCAGAATTGATGGAATTAGCTGAGGATTTGACTTATATAGAGCGGCCAGTTCAAATTTTGGGTAGGAAAGAGAAGGTATTACGTACAAAGACGATACCGTTGGTTAAGGTTTTGTGTCGTAGTCACTGAGTAGAGGAAGCAACCCGGGAGACTGAGGAGAGTATGTGGACTCAATATCTACATTTGTTTAGTGCAGGTAAGTAATTTCGAGGACGAAATTTTTATTAGTGGGGGAGAGTTGTGAAACCCAATCACTCATTGCATGCATATTAATATAATTTTGTGGGCTAAATTATAATTATGTGAAATTATTAAAGGATTAATTAAATTAAATCTTTCATAGCCATGATGTATGTGAACATACATTGGATAGGTGGACCCCGTTAGTGATGTATAAGTGAAATCATTTATAAATATTTTATGTGTGAAAATATTAACAGGTCGATTTTAAAATTATTTAAAAACTTTAGGGGAGGCAAGTGTAATTACCCCCACTAACGTGATTCAGCCTTCTGTGTCAACTTATTAAAAAAAAAAGGGTGAGTCATGATTATGCTTAGGTGGTGGTGGCTGTGTATGCTGTGTGTGTCTGTATCAAGTGTAAAGGGTGTGTGTGTGTGTGTGTGTTTAATATAAACAAAGAATTGTGTGTGTGTGTTTGGTCCTTCAGAGAACCGTGAGTGAGGTGAGCAAGACAAGAGAGAAGAAAAAAAAAAGGTGTGTGAGTTCTTGAACCGTGACTAAGGAGGAAGAGAGGGAAAGAGAAAAATCAAGTGTTTTGGTTTATTTGTAGTTTCTACTGAGAGAAAGAGAAGAATGTATATGTGATTAATTTTAAGCATATTTATGTGATTAATTTTAGTATATACGTAACTATGTGGGCTGTTTTATTTGAAATTAGTGAATGTTCTAATTTTATTTCATGGACTGTTTCGGTTAAATTTTAATGGGCTGTTTTAATGTAATTTAAAAACATATTTTTTGTGAGTTTAAATTAAGTGTATTAAACATAATTAGTGGGCTATCTTGTGTACAAATGATGGGCTGTTTTACTTTATGATCAAAACAGGTTTTTTTTAGAGTTTAATTAAGTGAATTGAGTCCATTTAAGGGGCTGTTAAAATGGGGTGTAATAGATGTTCAATTCGAGTATAAGAAAGAAGGAAAAAAAATGTGAAAAATGAATATTGGGAAGCATTTAGCGAGTTAGGTTGAAAACGAAAATTATGGGAATGAAATGAGTGGTTTAAAGGGCCAATTAAGGGCTGTTGTGCATTGATTAAATGTGTATGTGAATTTAAGTGTAGCGATTTTAAATAAAAAAGTGCGCTAAAAGTGAGAAAAGAGTATCAGTAACGCTGAAACGCTAATTTCTAAATGTTAGTATCACATGTGTGAATTTTAATCCAAATGGCTTGAAATTTGGCATGTAGCATTTTTAAATAATGCTTGATGTGATAATGTGACTTTTGAATGTAAATGAATATAATATCCAGTGTGAAACATATGAAATACCGGAAGTACAATTTTTGGAATTTGGGGTCAAAATGTGTGAAAATGGACCCCCGGTCAATGTGTTGACCTACTTAATCCTAATTGTGATTAATGTGAGTGAGTTTGGGAATTTAGGGAGGAAATGTGATCCCTAGAACAAAAGTGCTAATGTGTGAGTAGATAATGCGATAACTGGAGTTACCGAGACACTTTGAGGTGCATCATTTTGCATGCATTAGTGTATGATTAACTATTAAATGTAATCAATATCTTGATATTGTAATTGTAATTGTGTTAGGTGAAACGGGTGAAACAATCGGTATTGGAACATATACGGTAACGCCGAAAGGATCCATTGATAGGACCGAAGGGTCATAGATTTGTACATCTGAGGTGGGTGTATATTTTTATATGTTTTGAAAATGCTATTATCAGATGATAGTAAATGATAAATTTTAATAGTAATTCTTCAGGATTATGTGCTACATGTTTATGTGATTGGATGATGCTTTGTACTGTGTATTATGTATTATGGAATGTGGTGCACTATTTGAGACAGGGGCGTCGATACCTTGTCACTGGGCGTGCAGTGATGTGCTAGCACTGTGGTGTTCCCAGGAAGTTCGGAAGACACAGATCCATGTGGGATCGATTACCCAATGAGGGGTAGTGTGAATGTGATATGGCTTGTGAATTCTTTGGAATTGGATTGATGTTGTTGTTTGATACGTGTATCTACGTAGTATCTATCTACTTCAGTGTATTACTATCATTTTCATTTCATATACTACATGTATACTCACTGAGCGCATGATTTAGCTCACACCCCTACAACTTTTTTTTTTTCAGGAACTATAAAGGAGAATACAGACCGGTCCACTGTCTAGTTGATTGAGTCTTGTGCAACGTTAGTGTGATACCACTCAGGTTGAGTGTCGGTATGACTCACCGTTGGGCTGTGTATTATATTTATGAGAGATATTTATGGCACGTTAATAGTATATATATTTGTAAATAGACTCAGCAAGCATACTTTGTGATGTATGCTATGTGGGTGTGAGATTTTGAATATGTCTATAACCTGGGAAATAAATGATTGGTACAGGTGTTTATATATAGTACAAGTTATCAGACAGGTTTTACCATCATGCTTAATAACTAAGGTAATGAGTGTTGTTGTTGCACTTGTGGGATTATATCATGTTGATTAGCCCAGCTTATAATAATTGTTCACAGGTGTATGTAAAACCTAATCGCATCTCATCCTTGGGAGACCGGGATGGGGCGTGACATCTTCTCTTTATCCTCAGCAAAAAGAGTGGACTCCTCTTTGACTAAATCTTCTACATGCCCCTGCAATCTCGATGGAAGATTCTGTACATTTGGATTGTCTCTAGGTAGTTTAAACTGAGCATAGGATTAGGACAAGGTTTGGTTAGAAGATCAACAAATTGGTCCTTGTTCAAGATGAAACAAATCTAAAGCTTGTGATTGATAACCTGATCATATACAAAGTGAAAATCTATTTCAATGTATTTTGTTCTAACATGAAACACTGGATTAGAATTGAAGTATGTGATACCAGTGTTATCACACCATAGAGTAGGTTTACCAGAACTTTGAAATCTTAACTCACATAACACAAACTGCAACCATTGGATCTCAACATCTGGATTGGCAAGAGACTTATATTTTGTCTCAGTACTGCTTCTTGCAACTGTCTGTTGTTTACAACTCCAAGACCCCAGATTTTTTCCTAGATAAACACAATAAGCTCCCACAAATTGTCTGTCATACATGTCACAAGCCTAGCCTTCATCGAAAAAGGCTTGAATGGTGACATTTGATTTGTTGGAAATGATTAATCCAAAAGAATTGTATGTTTGAGACAACAAAGACTTATTTTCACTGTTAGCTAGTATGGAGTTTGTGGATTATGAATAAATTTACTCACTTTATGTGCAACAAATGCAAGATCAGTTCGTGTAAACCACAGATACGACAACCCTCCAACAATATTGCGGTCAGGAAAGAGATCGCCCTCTGCAACATGCAATGAATTCATTTTCGACATTGGTGTAGAACAAGGCTTCGATTTATCCATTGCACTTTTGTGAAGAAGATCGACCACATACTTTCATTGTGTTAAATAAAAGCCTTATGAACAGTGCAAAGCTTCTAAGCCAAGAAAAAAATTTAATGCGCCGAGATCCTTAACTAGAAAGTCAGAATGTAAGGCTTATATGATTGAATTGACAACATTTGGATTGGACAGTGTGACGATTATATCTGATATTGCATAAAAGTGAATTTATGCAAAATCAATCAAGAATGAAGTAAAGAGGGCTCAACACAAGTGAACACAAAGATTAGATTGTTCAGTTTGGGTAACATACTCCACTGGGAATGGTGACGATGACTGAAGAATCTTATTACTTGAGAGGTGTAGTGTGCTGAGATGTGTATGATGCCTCCCATGTGTAGGTGGGGCTTACAATTTATAGGCAAATGAAGTTGGCTTCGAGGGGCTATGTTGGACGCACCATCCTCGTAATAAGAAGCGTGGTGATTCCATGAAGCTCGCCCTATCCTCGTAACGGGCGAGGGATCTTGTGAGATTGGTGATGTGCCTCTGATGACTGCATTCCCATGGGTGTCTTCTCCTCGGGTGGAGACTCTCACGTGCGCTGGTGATGGGTTGTGTCCCTCAAGAATGTTGGCTTGGTCCAATTGTGATTGTGCCTTTGTTGATCTTGTGTTGGGCTTCGTCTGTATCTCTAATCTAGACTTGGTCTGGGTGGGGCTTGTCAATATCATCCACAAAAATTAAGATGTATAGGATTAGATTATTTTTGTTGTACACGTATAAGGGAGTATCAACTTTACTTCCAAGAAAACTTGGTGCTACTAATTTGACCCTGAGCCTTGAAAACTAAGCACGAGGTGCTTGGCATAGTCTATGCAATGACTTATAAAGCTTACAAATATGATGTGGGAATTGAGGATGTGTGTAACTAGGCAGTTGCAATATAAAGACATCTTCCTACAATAGTCCGTGAAGAAATGCATTTTGAATATCAATTTGCTTCAATGTCCAACCCTTCAAAAACTGCTAGGGACAACACAACTTGCACCGTTGCCAGTCTAATCATCAGACTGAATGTTTCATTGAAATCCAATCCATGTTGTTGGTGGTACCCTTTGGGTGTGTTTGGCAAATATGTGGGGGATAGGATTGGTTTGATTATTTAATCCTAACCAATCCAATGAAAACTCAAGTCCAGGGAATATAGACAAGATACTTATTAAGTTGTGTAATCCAATCCTTGCTTTGGGAAGTACTTTTGTATGTTACGGGACTTACGGAAAAACCATTGTTTTTTGTGTAAAATCTCTTACCTTTCATATTAAATTACAATTTTACCCATCACTCCTATCCGATCCAAAGTCAATGTTGGGTGTGCAATATTATTTATTCTGTCCACCTTTAAACTTCATTCCAATTTTCATCTATGTTACCAAGTGTGGAAACCAAAAAGAATTTGTTTTTAATGTTTGCAATACCAAAAAATTGTTATCTAATTAATTTGCTCATAAAATTGTCCCACATTGTCGTAATGGAGTTTTGGCAATGGATTTTCTTGAGGATTGCTGCGCTGGTGGGTCTATTGAAACTTTTGAGGACTGTTGTGTTGGTTCTGTTGTGATTGTGGGTCTGTTGAAGATGTTTGAGGACTATTGTGATGGTGGGTATACTGCAGTGAAAATTATCGTAAATTTTATTTTTTTGATTTTTCTTGTGTATAATGCTTAAGGCAGTAGTTTATTTTGAAGAATTCAAGCTAAGTTGTGGCTTATCCTTTTTGCTTTTTGTAAATTTTTTTGTTTTTTAATAAAATTTTTCTTTCTTTAAAAATAATAATAAGAAAAAAAGATTTGAAGCCACGAACAGGTTTTGAAGCCATAAATCTTCCAACCACCCAACACATCCATAGGCCACAAACACCAAGCTAGAACTCAAACACTTATAAACAAGAAATTGAAATGGAAGTGGGTTTATCTGCAAATTGTTCGATGAATTGCAGTGAACAAGAATGGACTGGGCTCCTGTCTATATATACACACACACACAGATGTAGAGAGGGACACAAGAACAGGGCGAGATTGAGATATATATACAAAGAGAGAGAGAGAGAGAGAGCGAGAGAGATAGACCTTGCAATGGGGGACCAGTGGGCGCCGCTTGTGGGAAGAGAGGACCAATGAGAAGATCTGAAAAAGACAAAAAAGGGAAGGGATAAAAACCCTACATTTGCTACTGTACAAGGGTATTATAGTAATTCCAAACCCAATCCGGATTTTGGGCTAACTAATCCCAAAGTTACCGCGGCATATAACAAAGTGGGTCAGACGGAATAAAGGGGAGAACATACTACAGGCCGAGGAATTGAGCCCAATCCCCTTCACAAAAGTGGATCCAAACCAAGAATTTGTTGGCTACCGGACAATGTAACCCAATCCAACTAGGGGTTATCCCCCTTTATCCCTTGGGCCAAACACACCCCTAGCCATAAGTCAAGCTTTCTACCGATCAATTTTGCTGTCAACTCTTCGTTTAATAAGATATACCCGCCTATATCCTACACTATTAGCATGTTGTGGTGCTGGAACTAAAGACCAAGTTCCATTTCGAAGCAGGGCATCAAACTCCTCATTCATTGCTTTTCTCCAATTAGAATATTTAGATGCTTCAGTGAAGCTAAAGAGCTCGGTCACATCAGAGACAATTGCAGCAAGCAAGGCACGCGGAAGTGGATACCGAATGGATCCATCGTGCTGCATTCGTCGTTTAAATATATTGGTCTTAGACTGAGTGACCATGCCATGAGTGTTTGGTCGAGTGTCAGGGGAAGCAGTCTGTGTAGTTGATTGCTCAGCTTCTAGTACTGCAATAGGAGCTGAAGAGTCAGACATAACATTCCTTGCTGAAAATTCAACTGGTGATCTAAAGAGTGATGATCACGAGCAGTAGAGTAATCCAATATAGGAGGCTTGTGCTGGTGCGAATTTGTACTAGAAACAGTTAGTGGTGAAACTAGAATATTGAATGACAGAAGAATAGGTTGCGAATGTTTTGTGGTCACCAGAGTCAGATTTGATTTTTGATAGGGAAATAGTGATACCATATAAAAGTTCAAGGCAATATTTTTTTTTCAGAAGTTGAGGTATAGCAATACACAAATTTATAGAGGTTCAGTTTAACTAAAAGGTCTTATTTGTAAGCTGAAAAATTACAAATTATTTGAATGAGTTAGAATGACTACAACTGGATAACTCTGTGTGAAACAGGTACTCTANAAATTTTTTTTTCAGAAGTTGAGGTATAGCAATACACAAATTTATAGAGGTTCAGTTTAACTAAAAGGTCTCATTTGTAAGCTGAAAAATTACAAATTATTTGAATGAGTTAGAATGACTACAACTGGATAACTCTGTGTGAAACAGGTACTCTAAAGATCATATCTTCTCAATAGAAGTGGACTCCTCTTTGACTAAATCTTCTACAAAGGGTTGACTAGGCCGTCGCCTAACTCACTGCTGGCCCTTTATTCTCGAACAATGTTAATGCTGCTAAGAGTGACCGAGTGAATGTCCTTTTAATCTCAGTAACCTAGCTATATATTGGTCTCTTTTCCAATAACATATGTTTCCCTGTTGATTGATTACTCCAGATTAACATTGGTTGTGACTGAAATTAATTAAATTGCCTATAGATTGATTACTCACATTCAATTTTGAATCTTATTTAGCATCCCCAAGTAAATTGGTAGCCGAGAAACAGGAAGGGGAACTCATCAACCAATAGTGGTCTCAAAGGAAATCAAATAGAATTGGAGGATAATGGTCGGGGTGGAGGACAAATTTGGCAGACTTGTGGTTTTACCCAAGCAACAAACTTCCTCCCTAATGATAATGACTACATTGACAAGTTGTGTTTTCGAACCCCTTTCTGNCCCAACACATTTACCCATAAGCAAGAAGATAATTATTTTTCTTAATAATACCAAAAAGTAATTTTTTAGTATCATAATCTCTTCTCTTTAATTTTTACAAAAACGTTGACAAGTGTAAATATTTTTTATATTATTATTACACTATAGTTTATGATTTTAACAATTAAAATAAATAAATAAAAAAGATCTAAGACCTAAAATTATTTCATGGTATGACACAAAATATAAAAAAAAAATAAAAAATCAGTGCCATAGTGCTATCCTTTTCTTTTATGGTCCTAGTTTAGGCAACTAATATTATTGTAAGATAGGTTTTACACAATATACAACACATAAAGTTTTCGTCACCATATTTTAAATAGACCGATTTCTTGATATAACTATGTTTAATGGATATAGAAAAGATAAGTCAGCCATAGATCTTAATTTGAATTATTTTTAATTATTGATCATGAAAATAATGAGGTGAAGAAAGAAGTCACGACTTACTGTCATTGAATGGACCAGTTGGTGCAGGTGAAGGAGCAAGGCCCTGTCCATGGCTAAGTTGGAGAAGAGCCATCATCACGAAACTGATTACTGGGAGGGCAAACAATCTCATGGAGTTCATCTTCAAACCACAAAACTATGAATCAAATTCAAGAAAAATTTCACAGGAAATTGAAGTGGGGGAAAAGGAAAAGGAAAAGGAAAAGGAAAAGGAAGGGAAAACAGAGGGATAAGAGGAGGAAAGAGAAAATCAGAGAAATTAGAGCAAAGGGTATTGAGGAGAGGAGATGAGGAGGGTGTTGGGTTTTTATACATGTGGGTTAGGTCAAAGCTGTGAATCTTCTAGGAAAGAGAGAGGAGAGAGCGAGAGTAGGGTGGAAGCTACGCGTACATGACACGAGGTTGTTCAATTTAACTCGGTTGGCGGCTCATTGACTGGTCTACGGAAGTGATGACGTGGACGAGCGAGAAAGTGACTTGTGTGAAGAGCTCTTTTGACAAGAATTTCTAGAACTCGTTTGGCAGAGCCACCATCTGTTGGAAAAATTATTAGGAGGAACCGGTGACCGGCAGTTTCATATGATATAAACGTACATTAATAAATAAATAATTCAGTAAATTAACCGAATAAAAATTTATCATCATTTAATCACTTTTATTATAGAAAATTAGCTTCAATTTATCTATTTTATAATATTTTTATTAGATAATTACACACATCAATATTACTAACATTGTGAAGAACAATTTCAAAAGTTCGCTAAAACCCCTTTCTTAACTATTTTAGATAGTTTATTCCTAAAATCTGACTCTAACAGATTATCTATTTTTCTATCTATTTTTCATAATCCTATTTTCACTCGCTCGATCTAGCTAGCCGCTTCTCCCTCGCTACACCAAATTCCTCCTCACTCCCTTCTTCTCTCTCTCTCACTCACTGAAGCTCCACAACACAGAAGATCCACAGCACCCGAAGCTCACTGAAGCTCTACTGACTAAAAGCTTCATCGCATAGAGGCTCCATCGATCGAAGGCTTCATCGTAGAAGGCTCCATCGATTGAACTAAAGGCTTCATCGCAAAGCTCCACTGACCAAGACAATTGCATTGCAAGTGTGGCTTCATGGCAAAATGGGGAAGATGATTAAAATCCAGTAAAACTCCCAAAAATTCAATAAAACTCTTCAAAAATTCAGCAAATCCCCCCCCTCCCAAATCCAGTAAAACCTCCAAATTTTTATTTAGTCCATCTCCATTTTCCAGGATTATTATTCTCATTATTCATTTGAATGCATATCTTTTCATATAGGGGCATATATTTATATATTCATCGTTCGTGTAGATCTTGAATTCATTTCATACCGTTGTTGAGTTTCTTTATTAGTATGATTGGAAGCATTGGTTTTTTGCTAGATGATGATGGACTTTGGTTTAAATGCCCATCACCTGTATGAGAAAAATCCTCTAAGATGGAAGTTTTGTTATCCCATTGTATAATCGTTTTCGTTGACTGGGAAATTGACTGGAGTAGCCCACCCTTCTAAAAGGAGAGCAAAAACAGAAAAATGTTCTTGTAAGTTGATATCATTTTGAGATTCAGGTAACCAAAAAAAGGTATGTCAAATTCAAAGATCATATTAAGCCACCGCCTCCAAAATAATTGTTGGTTCATGGACGTGACTAGAATACATATTTTTCCATGCTGTTGGACAATTCTTCCATTTTCAATACATACAATCAATACTATTCAATATCCCAAGAAATCCACGATTGGTACCCATTGCTAATAATCTAGCAATGTCATCGTTGTTTGGTGACCTNCGTGCTGTTAGACAATTCTTCCATTTTCAATACATACAATCAATACTACTCAATATCCCAAGAAATCCATGATTGGTACCCATTGCTAATAATCTAGCAATGTCATCGTTGTTTGGTGACCTGAGTTATTCATCGAAAAAAATTGTTACTATCGTCCTCACAAATTTTTTCAAACTTTTTATTGTGGTGCTTTCGTTAATTCTCACATAATCATCAACAACATTTGTTGGAACTCCATAAGCAAGCATCCTTAGACTGTCATCTTATGAAGGAAAGACAAGTTAGTAATATCAGTAGCATTTTTTTTTTGAACAAAATACGAATCATAATCTTTCACCATGAATAGAATATGAAGGAAAATGGCTCGATTCATTCGAAGCCTTCTTCGAAATAAATTTGAGAGATAGACAGGTAGTTCAGCAAAATAATCACGATATAGTTTCTTGTGTCCTTGAACTCGATTGCGAAAAATAACTGAATGACCTTAAATAGAAACATGGCGTACACCAGATCTATCCTCGCTTTTGAGTTTCTTCATTTTCAATAGCACAAATTGTTACCATCTCCGATTCATCATCGGAGTTAGAATCGTTAAGAATCTTGTTCATTACAGGATGACGAACCATAACATAAACACAAATAAGAGTGCAACACCAATAAATAGATTTGAGATGTATGACAATGAGAAATGAATGATCCTATTTATACATATTCAAAAATATGATCGTTGTAAGTATGACCGTTATAAATATGATCATTATAAATATGACGGTTATGCCTGTTACAAATGTGACCGTTGAAAAATTCAAATTTTAAAATTTTGAATTTTGGTGACTGTTGTAAATATGATCGCTATTAATAAAAATTAAAATTTTAAAATTTTGATGATGTGGTGTAACACGTCAGCATATGATGTCATCAATATAGTGATGACATGACATATTACATAGTATTTTAGATTTTAATAATTAATAGTTAGTTCAAGTTAATTGAAGTGGTTAGATAAAATAGATAGCGTTGTTGGAGTGAATTTGAAAAAATGATTAACTAAAATAGATAATATAATATTTAAATATATTTTAAATAATTATTTTAAATAACGTTGTTGGAGTTGCTCCAATGATTACACTTGATATTTACTTGTTGGGCTTTGTCAAGTCCAACCGTTTAAGGATAGATGTTAAGAGGGATTAAGCACCAAATATCATAATCTAGATTATTCACACTATGTGTGTTATAATCTATGTTATATTTAATATAAAAGAATAAAATTTTGGAAGTTAGACCATTTGAATTTATAATTACAAATTAAATTTTAAAAATAAAATTTATAATTACCTGGTGAATGTGGGACGGTGAGGTTAAACAAGTGTGAGAGTAATAATCATCTACTCTAAATCTGCATAGCAATGGGAAATGTTGGGTGGCCTACGGAATTTATGTTGAGGCCCTTGATGATTGATTTACGTTTATTGACCTTGTAAGGCTTGACTTTAACAGAGGTGGTGTCCAAATTGGAGTTTCAAAGCAATGGAGGCATTTACAGACATCACCATTGAGAATAGCAGAAGAATCGTAAAAAGAAAGGACTTGACTTTGATACCCAAAATTAATTTTTTCAATGTAAAGTTTATCATTTTATTGTTCTACTTTAATTTATTATTTTCAATTTTAACAATTACCAACAACTCAAAACAAGATCCACATTTTAAAATTATTTTTCGGTTTAATAAAAAAAAAATTGACGGCTAATGAGTTGATTGGTCCTTTTCAATGCAAATTTGTTGCACTTTCAAATTATGTGGTAAAAAAAAAGACCATTATTAATTTTGGGTCTTGAAAACATAACATCAGGGATTTGGATTCTCTCAATCATCTACTGTCGAAAAATTGGCTCTAAATTAAGATGTTTTGAGTTTAAATTTTAACAATTTTTTAAGACCAAACAATGAGAGATTTATCCCTCGTGAATATCTTAATCCCAACGTAGAGACCTATCTTTAACTGGAACAGAAATAAGATTAGTCAAGGTACGTTTAAGTTGCCTAAAACACTCTTTACCGTTGAACAAAAAAGAAAAAGAAAAAAAATAGGAGATCCACTAAAATTATATGAGATTCAAAAGTAACAGTGGACAATCGAAATTTTGGAAAGTTGTACATGTCGCTAAGGCTGGGCAAACTGTTCGTGGCCCACGGATTAGGCCGTTAGCTTGTTAGTTCACTAGGTCACGAGTCAGCTAGGCCAATCACATAGGCTTATCTGGGCTGTCCACTATCCCAACGGTAGACCATGGAACATGGTTTCTTGTTTGTTATGTTTGACGGGCTAAACTATAAGGCCTCTGGAGATTACCCAGTAGGTAGACCCGTGGTCCAGCCCTCTGGCCCGACAATTTCATACACATTTGCAATTGTTCAAAAATTAATCAATGCCAAACTAATGGTTTATTAGGGTTGGCCCAATGGAAGGGTTATGGACCACAGATTTCAGGTTTACCGAGCCCATGACCAATGGCTCAGTTGCCAAGTCTAGGCCCCAGCCCAACAAGTTTCCTGTACATGGTTGAAAAATAAATTGCTGGTGTAAATCGTCAATCTTTTGATAGATAACCAACCAAGGTAGGGAAGCAACTTTGGCTAAAAGGTTTTTCAGGCAGAGCCTGAACCTGAACACATGGCAACTAGAACTAAAGCTCAAAGGTCTATTGAGCCAAAATCTAGGCCAACTTGGGATGGGATTGAGCAACTGAGCAACCTGATCCAAGCCCAATAAAATATCTAACAAGACAAATAACTGCCTCCATCAGCAGGGGCACCACATCTCTCTGCTAGCATCCAAAGAAAACTAAGTTCTGGTTAGAATCTGAATAAAAACAGCATAAGCATCATCATCATCTCTCTCTCTCTGAGTGTGTGTGTGTGTGGTAGCCTAACATCCTAACCTCAGCTCCACCCATCCACAAACAATCTTATACACAAAAAACATGTACCCAAACAGGAAAAAAAAAAAGTTTTGTCAGACAAGAACTAAAATATTGTCCAAGGATGCAGACTTTCTTTTCTAGTCTTACTTATACCAAACAAACCATACAAACACCTAATAAAACCAGTGGCTATGAAAAAAACAACAAATACCATAATGCTACCAAAGGGCCAAAATGGAGGTTGTGATCTTTTCACTTAGTTTATGAATTTTGACAAGTGGCAGCGGTGCAACACCATATGGCACCATACCTCTATACAAGCCTAGCAATTTTAGATANTATAAGGCCTCTGGAGATTACCCAGTAGGTAGACCCGTGGTCCAGCCCTCTGGCCCGACAATTTCATACACATTTGCAATTGTTCAAAAATTAATCAATGCCAAACTAATGGTTTATTAGGGTTGGCCCAATGGAAGGGTTATGGACCACAGATTTCAGGTTTACCGAGCCCATGACCAATGGCTCAGTTGCCAAGTCTAGGCCCCAGCCCAACAAGTTTCCTGTACATGGTTGAAAAATAAATTGCTGGTGTAAATCGTCAATCTTTTGATAGATAACCAACCAAGGTAGGGAAGCAACTTTGGCTAAAAGGTTTTTCAGGCAGAGCCTGAACCTGAACACATGGCAACTAGAACTAAAGCTCAAAGGTCTATTGAGCCAAAATCTAGGCCTACTTGGGATGGGATTGAGCAACTGAGCAACCTGATCCAAGCCCAATAAAATATCTAACAAGACAAATAACTGCCTCCATCAGCAGGGGCACCACATCTCTCTGCTAGCATCCAAAGAAAACTAAGTTCTGGTTAGAATCTGAATAAAAACAGCATAAGCATCATCATCATCTCTCTCTCTCTGAGTGTGTGTGTGTGTGGTAGCCTAACATCCTAACCTCAGCTCCACCCATCCACAAACAATCTTATACACAAAAAACATGTACCCAAACAGGAAAAAAAAAAAGTTTTGTCAGACAAGAACTAAAATATTGTCCAAGGATGCAGACTTTCTTTTCTAGTCTTACTTATACCAAACAAACCATACAAACACCTAATAAAACCAGTGGCTATGAAAAAAACAACAAATACCATAATGCTACCAAAGGGCCAAAATGGAGGTTGTGATCTTTTCACTTAGTTTATGAATTTTGACAAGTGGCAGCGGTGCAACACCATATGGCACCATACCTCTATACAAGCCTAGCAATTTTAGATAGGATTTATAAAATTGATTTTAAATTTATATCAAATCAATAGACGTCAATTTTTTTAGCAAATGCGAATAGCAAACACATAATTGATAAAAGTACCAAATAAATCGGGATTGAATTCCACATAAATCTGGCTAAACAACACATAGACTCGACAACAACCCTACACTATATGAATCTGTTTTTTTTTTTAAGTTCTATAGTTAAGAGTATTCGGACCAGCATGAATCTATTTATACACATTATAAATCAATTGAATATAATATAAAAAAGTTTTAAAACAATACAATTTAAATAAGACATGAGTCAATACAACACATGGCATTATGAACCCTACCCTATGTGCCAAAGACAGATTATTACAGGGAATCATGGTGGGACACCACACATAAATTATGTTAATTTATCAGGCCATGGTTAGGCAAGTGAGTGTGTGTGACTCAGGTCCTTGGACAAGTCTCGTCAGCTTAACGAACCAGAACAAACATACACACACACACATTGTAGAAAAAGCAATCGCTTTGTGGGAATCTAATCTGTAAGCTCTTTATACCCAGCTTTACTTAGCCACAACCCACCTCTCATTTCCTTCCTTTTCTTCCTATATAAAATGTCCAAAACCTCAGATTCTTCTCCTTCCAACCCATTCCACTGGCCCTCCAACACCACAAAAAAATAAAGAGGAATAAGTTCAAGAAAATATGTGTTACCCTGATAATCTTTTAGTAAACCATGGCAAGTTGGAAGAAAGAATTAGGAGGTACGTTTTTCCGGTGGCTGCGGTGGTTGAGATGCTGCCACCCGTGGCGGAAAGAGTGGTGGTTGAAGCTGCAGGCGGCGGCGGAGGAAGGGGTGGTAGATTGAAGCAGTGCATTTGTTCACCCACAAGGCATCCGGGGTCGTTTCGGTGCAGACACCATAAAGCTTTTTATGTCTGGCAAGGGACAAAAAACCAAGCTGCTGTGAAAAGGAACTAGATTGGATCTCCTAAGTTACACGAAAGGAAGGATTATGATTTTTGTCTTTTAAAATGTCAATCTCTTTCGTTATGGGTTTGTATGACCGGATGATCATATGATATGTTTCCTTTGATTACAACATGTTTACACACAACCATTTGCAACAGAATCATTTTTTTTTCTGTTTCTTTAATGTTTTGCTCTCTAATGATCATGGTTAGTAATAGTATTAACAATCGTGCTCTGTCTAGTTATGCATAATCAAGTTCGTGTTGTCTCTTCTTAGCTCTCTGTCATGTATCAATCATATAAATTCAATTTTGTATCAATCCATTTGTTAAATGGGTTAATCCAATTATAATCCCAATTTACCAAATACATCAAGGTGACAAATTATGTTCATAATTGCCAAATTTTATTGTTATGGAAAATGCTAGTAGGATTTCAAAAGTTGCTATCATTTGTTGACTTCATCGATCACAAATATTTAATAGGTAATAAGTTCAAATAAATATTGTGTCTTATAGTTAAATCAATAACAATGATTCATTGAGTCAATTAATGGTGTTATTTTTTGGAGTCCAAGTAGCATTGCTCGTTTGTTATTNACATTGAATAGGTAATAAGTTCAAATAAATATTGTGCCTTATAGTTAAATCAATAACAATGATTCATTGAGTCAATTAATGGTGTTATTTTTTGGAGTCCAAGTAGCATTGCTCGTTTGTTATTGTCTATGTTATCACCATTATCATTTTTTGCTCGGCCCAAAGACATTCATGTAAGAAATTTTAATGATTTGTATATGAAATTTAGAACACCTAAATTATAAGATTTAGATCATATAAGTTTAGAACATACCTGTATGAGCCATAATATTCGATCTCCAAATTTCCTTCGTGGAAGGGCAAGGTCTTCCTCTCATTCTTCAAAACAATAGACGGTTCTCAATGGGACAAGCTAAATTAGGGATATGAAGTGGAGAGAGGACCTAACTTGTTATTTATAATAAAATCTAATGGGTTCTCCCATTACGGGTCACAATTAGATTAAGGCCTACGCTTAATCGTCTCAACCAGATTAATTAAAAGATGTACATAAACCCATCAAAATAGATCACTTAATAATATTGGACTCATCTCATTGGACTATAAATTCAGCTTGTTTTTCACAAACTAAAAATTAACTATCAATTAATGGCAATCCAATATAGAAAAAATTTCAACATTCTCCCACTTGGATAATATTAATTGTAGTCATTTAGAAATAAAATAAAATTATATATATATATATTTTTTTTGAAAACAACTCTCGGGCTAATTAAACAAAAAACTTAATGTGGCCACAATAAAAAATAATATGGTCCTGAGACAACATTTCAAACACAATCCGATTTAATAAAACTACTATTTTCGAACCATGACGGCCTTTACATCATTTATTGACATAGGACCAATCCATGATTACAAAAAATAATAATTATATTGACATAGATCAAGATGTGGTAGTGTAGCAATAAAATAACATCTCAATATGTGATCTGATAAACATGTTATTTTTATTGTCAGTCCTCTAAATGATTTCTCTTTAACAACATGCTTCAACAATAAGTTAGAGAAATTTATTAGCTTCAACAATAAACTAGTATGTTTCCAAACTTAAAATCACAAGATTTTTTCAAATTGTGTAATCAGAGACATACTCAATTGACAAAACAGTTATACTTAAGACATACATCGAGCTTTAAGATTTTGTATAAAATGACATGTTATAAATGTATACACATATAACATAACAAGAATATCATGCTAACAATAAGCATAATTATCAAATATTTATTTTTCATCAAATAGATGTATCTCAACCATAATGAGTATCAAATATCACATATGAAATTAAATCAATACTAAAGTTCTTAACACATAAAAAAAAAAAAAACACCCACTAACCAAGTACATCAAAAGACCTCAAAATGTCAATTTTGTCAACATGTTTCTTAAAAGTTACAGGTCTCGGTCCCTTGGTTAAAAGATCAGCAAGTATTGATTCTATATCAATATATTCAATCACAATGTCACATTTCTTCACAAGATCCCTAACAGAAAGATATTTAATTTTCATATGTTTAGACCCACTAGAATGTTTGTTGTTCTTTGAAAATAACATAACTGCACTACTATCACAATAAATTGTTAGTGATCTAGAGATGGGATCAACAATCATAAGTCCTAAAACAAAATTCCTTAGTCATATAGCTTGTGTTGCAGCTCCATAGCAAGCTACAAATTCAGCTTGCATAGTGGAAGAAGTTGTGAGAGTTTATTTAACACTATTTCATGCTATTACTCCTCTAACTAACACAAAAATAAATCCTAAAATGGATTTTAAATTATCCTGACACCCAACAAAATTTGAATCTGNAGTATATACTATATAGAACATCTGATAAAACACAATGACTAATAATTTTGAAATTTAAAGACAATTGAGTTTTACCATTAATAAAATTAAAACAATATACAATTTTATCAAGCAAGAAAACTGAAATCAAATTCCGCCTAAATGACGGTACATAAAAAGTATTTGCTAAAACAAGTTGAAAATCAATGTTTAAATTCAACATAACAGTTCTTATGAACTCAACATGGACTTCATTATTATCTCCTACTTTAAATTTGACTTCCCATTCACTTGGCCTCCATTTGCTTGTGAATCCCTCCAAAGTCATGACAACATGAACAGAAGCCCCACTATCAATCCACCAAGAATTNCGCTAAACTTATAATTATGCATATTAAATCTTTCAAGCACACGATCTATATATGCCCTTGAGAAAGTCTCAATAATCCACGACTCATATCCCGATGAATCTAAATGCTTAACACAAAAGATGATTCCCCAAAATCTTTCATGTCAAATATTTTGCACAATAATTACTTAATCTCATGAAGTAAGCTCAAATTATTAGTTGCAAGTAAAATATCATCAACATAAAGAATAAGAAAAATAAACTTGCTCCCACTGACCTTAAGATATATGCATTGATCCATCTTGTTCTCAACAAAATCAAGAAAACTTACTATCCCATCAAATTTCAAGTACCACTAACGAGAAGCCTATTTGAGACCATAGATAAACTTCTTCAACTTGCACACTAAATTTTCTTTCCCATTCTTCTTAATACATTTAGGTTGCATCATATAAGCTTCTTCACTAAGCTCACAATTCAGGAAAGCTGTTTTCACATCCTTCTGGTGAAGTTTTAGATCAAAATGAGCCACTAATGCCATAATGATCCTGAAAGAATCTTTAGTAGAGATAGGTGAGAACGTTTTATTAAAATCTATACCTTCCCTCTGGCTATACCCTTTTGCACACAATCTAGCCTTAAATCTTTCAATCTTACCTTTGGAGTCCATCTTAGTTTTAAACCCCTATTTGCAGCCAATGAGTTTGCATCCCTCAGGAAGTTCCACAAGCTCTCACACTTCATTGTGTGCCATAGAATGCATCTCATCTTTCATGACACCTACCCACATATTAGACTGAGGATAAGTAATAGCATCATGGTATGTTACAGGATTAACAATATCATAATCACTTTCCTCAAGGTATACATAATATTCATCAGAAATAACAAATCTCCTCGGTCTTGTAGACCTTATCAAGGAATTTCAGTAATAGGCTCTAAAGGCTGAGGAGCCTCAATAGGAACATAAGAGTCAATTGCAGGAACAAGAGGATCAATAACTGGAGCAAAAAAATTAACAACAGGAGCAAGTATAATATTCTTTTTCACAACAGGTAAAGAAATAAAAATAAATTTATCTTGCTCATGCTCAGTAATAGGCTTTGAGCAACCAACATTAGCAACATCAATTTCTAGAAATGTTGTTGTTAATGACTCAACAATTTTAGTGTCACGTGTAGGACAATAGAACCGGTATCCTTTAGAATGATCTAGGTAACCTATGAAGAAACAATGAGTAGTTCTAGAATCAGTTTTTTTTTCTCAAAAGGGTTATAGATTTTGACTTCAGTAGGACAACCCCAGATAGAGATGTCAGTGGACCGAAGCGGGGGCGGGGAGTGTAGTCTTCATCCCCGTACCCGCTTAAAAAAATTCTATCCATCCCCGGTTCACTCCCGTTAACGGATATAATTTTTATCCCCATCCCCGTCCACGGATAAATTTTTAATCTCCATTCCCGTCCCCGTCCCCGCTTCCCCATACCCACTTAAGCTCAAGACCAAGCCCAAATAGCATAATCCAAAATTCTAAATAAATATAATATTTTAAATAATCCAACAACATTGTAAATAATTTAGTGAATAATCTAGATTACAAAATGTAAAAGCCAAAATAATATAGTATTCTATTTAAAGTGTCATTGGACCACAAAAAGAGAAATGGAACTATTAGAGAGAAAGGAAGAAAAGAAAAATATAATTGAACTAAGAAAACGATAGCACTACACTTGAAGTTTCCTAGAAGAATTTTTATTATTACAATTCATATTACAGCCATAAAGTGTTAAAAGATGAAAACTTAAAATTTCGCTAATTCAATAATTCTCCCAATTTCTTAGTTCACTCTAACAGAGAAACTCATCAACCTCCGTTCACAATATTTCTATCCACAATGAAATGCAAAACTATCTTACTTTCTCTTATCTGTTTTTAGAGCATGGTCAATCCAAACTCCTAACAGTTTCAATCAGTGAACACAAATAGAAAAAAGAATAATCAGGGAAAAAAGTTGATAAGATTACCACATAACAATGTCACTTGTTAGTTTGATTACCATATTTCTAGATTAGTAGTTACAGTATATATGTTTAATTAAGGCTTGCGAGTATATATATATATATAACAGGTAGCGGGGGCGGGGGTAAGGGTAAGTCTATCCTCGCCTTCATCCCCGTACGGGTTTATACGAGTATCCCCGTATACGTCTACCGTCTAATACGTATAGTCCATCTCCGGTCCAAACGGGGCAGATTTGGACGAATACCTGCTTTTCTCCGGTCCACTGCCATCTCTAACCCCAGACTCGAAAATAATTAAGACTTGGTTTTCTATTGGTCCATAATTCAAAAGATATTTTTGGAACAGAATTGTTAGAAACTCTATTAAGAATTTATGAAGTCAGTTTAACGGTTTCTCCCCAAAAATAATCAGGTAAGTTATACCTCATCATTATGCTCCTCATCATGTTTTTAAGGGTGCAATTACGCTTTTCAGCCATATCATTCTGCTCGGGACTACCAAGCATGATATATTGGACAACAATCCCACAATTTTGCAAGTACTTGAAAAATGGTCTCAATTGCTGCCCAGACAAGACATGTTTGCCATATTACTTACCACCACAGTCAGACCTAACAATTTTGATGACTTTTTCTAATTATTTTTCTATCTCAGTCTTAAAAATTTTAAACTTTTCAAAAGTATTAGATTTTTTATTAATTAAATAAATGTATCTATAACAAGAGAAATTATCAATAAATGTAATAAAATATTTATTACTGCACAAGGTATGTGAGTAAGGTTTACTGATGTTAGTGTGAATAATTTTTAAAAGATCTAAACTGTGAGTTGAACTTTTCTTCTTAGTCTTGGTCAATTTACCCCAAATGCAGTCAACACAAGTATCAAGGTCTCCAAAATCAAGGGGAGGAAAAATATCATTCTTTATTAATCTTTATACTCTTTCTCTAGAAATGTGACCCAAACATTTATGTTACAGTTGTGAAAATTTTTCTTTAATGAGAGGTCTCTTAAACACAAGATTTACAATATTTGAAAGACCATATTCATTATTGATAGTCAAGTATATACTATATAGAACATCTGATAAAACACAATGACTAATAATTTTGAAATTTAAAGACAATTGAGTTTTACCATTAATAAAATTAAAACAATATACAATTTTATCAAGCAAGAAAACTGAAATCAAATTCCGCCTAAATGACGGTACATAAAAAGTATTTGCTAAAACAAGTTGAAAATCAATGTTTAAATTCAACATAACAGTTCTTATGAACTCAACATGGACTTCATTNCGTTTCATTGCTACTACATTTTTTTGCCAAGTTAGATTTATTTGCTCCTGCATTTTTTTTACTAAGTTTGAATTCATAATAGTGGACAGATTTTTTTTCCTAAGTCTGAATTCATAACAGTCGGATACTAAAATTTTTAGAGTATGGAGTGGTCCTAGTCATGCAATTTGAATATAAGTCTGATTCATTTGGTAATCTTTCATTTTTTTGCTATAATATTTTGATTCAAGTCTGCATTTTTTAATATTCATAACTGTTAACTCGTTCATTTTTTGTAGCGTTGAAGAATTGCATCATCAAGCACAGAAGGAAGCAGTGGAGGGCTAATGTACTGAAATAAGCAATGTGGATGTGGGCATAGAGCACTTGTCAAGATTTTGGAATCTGCAGATAATCCAAGAAAATTATACTGTCATTGCCCTGAAATGTAGGTTTCTCAAGTGGTTTATTCTTGAAGAAGTTGAAACAAGACTTAAAAAATGAGACTATACAGAGACGAACAAATCAAGATGTTGAAACGAGGTTGAAGATTGATGAAATGTTTAGTAGACTTAAACATATTGAGACAAATAAAACAGCAACAATGTTTATGTTGTATATTTGAGCACATGGCTATTTCAAAAGTCATATAAGATTTTAAACTTTAATTTTAATTGATCAAATGGGATTTACACAGATTCTTTCTCTTGTTTCTTGTTGATCCGTGTCTGTCACATGTGCAAAATAAATTGCACAATCTCCTCCAGCCAATTGAGATCATTTGACCCTTGCTTCCTTGCTTGCCTCATCATGGGTTTCCTTTCCTTTTATTCATCTTGGGCTGCACTATATAAAGCATTGCTTGGGACAATTGCAAAACACAAGAAGCAAACAATTCTTCTTTCTTGGTGTGCTCACTGAAACCATCCTAAGCCAAAGACATTAAGTTTTCTTTAGCCAAAAATTTCGAAGCCTTCTTCTTTCGTATTCAAAAAATTATTTACTCATTAGTATTTTGATCTCTTTAAGTATTGGGCTAATCAAGTCAAAGTTGCTCCTGGCTCCTCACAGTATGAGTGCAAGTTTGCGAGAAATGGTCATTGTATCCTGGAGGGTAGTCGCCATTATCTTGTTGCACCGAGCTTCATACTCTGAAGGGCGAAATCTATCCTTAAAGACAGTGATTACTCACGTCTTAACCGATAAGTTTCTTTGATCTCTCTTTATTATTGTATTTAGCATATGTATCCACAATTTTTTACAACAATCTTAAGGATAAACCTGTGGCGATGGATGTTGCATTGCTTACCGCTAAGGCTTTTCCCGACACTTCAAAAATTGAGATGTTTTCTAGAACCTCCTTTAAGAGATGGCAAGAAAGAGTCTTCTCTGCCTTAGATGTTATAGGATTTGCCTTTGCCCTATCTGAACCCAAACTTGAAAAGGACTCTGAACACTATGAATGATCACTGAAAATATGGAAACATGCCAACAAGATTTGTAGGCACCCAATCCTTTGCACATTAGCTAATGCCTTATTTGACGTATACTGTCCCTACAAAGAAGCTAGAAAAATTTGGGAGTCTATGAATAAAAAATATGTAGTTGAGGATGTTGGGATTTAAAAGTTTGCCATTGAGAATTTTCTGCATTACTAGATGACTATTGAAAAAGACATTCAGTCACAAATCAATGAAAACCATAAGTTGCTAGACGATTTTAAGAATGAAAACATTAACTTTCAAGCGGAGTTTATGGCTGGAGCTTTGATTGAAAAACTTCCCGAGTCATGGAGAAATTAAAAACAATATGTNCAAGAGGAGTTTATTGCTGGAGCTTTGATTGAAAAACTTCCCGAGTCATGGAGAAATTAAAAACAATATGTGAAACACAAGTCACTAGAAGATGTCATCGTCCACATTATCGTAGAAGAAAAGAATAAAAACAAACTCAGGGCCGCAGAGCCAAGGAGATATCCTCCATGGCTAACCTAATTGATGAAACGCCCAACCCAAGAGACAACCGAAACAGAAAATCTGACAACAAAAATCGCATATTTGATAATAGGCCCAAGACCAACAACCCGACATTCAAAAAGAAAGGAAACTGCTTTGTTTGCGAGAAATCGGGACACTATGCTCCACAGTGTAGGCACAGGAAGAGGAACGACAACCCTGCCAAACCAAGGGCAAACCTTATTGAGGCGGATGTTATTGCTGCTGTCGTTTCTTAGGTCAACATGGCTACCGACATCAAGGATTGGGTGTTAGATAAGGGTGTCAACTCTGACTTGTTGATACGAACCTGACACGAATAATTATAAAATTGACACGATTATTAAATACGCATAATAAATAGTTTAAACTAATATTTAATACTCAAAACACACTAAATATAATTTTTTTGCCATGGGTCTTGATACGAACATGACACAAATAACAATGATACGACATGAATAACATAACATGTAGGTCACACGAATACGACACGATTGACTGGTAGACTCTAGTGTTACCAGACACATATGTGGTAATAGAAGTGCTTTTATCTCTTACACACATGTAGGGGAAAGAGAAGAAACTGTTTACATGGGTGATTCAAGGCCCACTCCTGTTCTGGGAAAAGGGAAAATTCTTCTCAAGCTCACATTTGGAAAAGTTCTGTCTCTGAGTGATGTTCTCCNACTCCTGTTCTGGGAAAAGGGAAAATTCTTCTCAAGCTCACATTTGGAAAAGTTCTGTCTCTGAGTGATGTTCTCCATGTTCCCGAGATTTGTGTGAATCTTGTGTCTGTGTCACTACTTGGCAAGGTTGGGGTAAAAGTCTCTTTTGATTCTAATAAGCTTATAATGACTAGGAACAATATTTTCGTGGGGAAGGGATATTGTAGTCAAGGCTTCTTTGTTCTGAATGTACTTGAGATTATCAATGAAAATGCTAGTAATTCTTCTGCTCATATGCTTGACTCTATTGATTTATGGCATGGTAGACTAGGTTATGTTAGTTTTTCTTACATAAAGAAAATTAAGGAAAGTGACATGATTTTTGGTATCAATAATACACATAAGGATAAATGTGAAATATGCACAGAAGCTAAAATTACCAAAAAGAGTTGTAAATCAGTAAAAAGANAATACACATAAGGATAAATGTGAAATATGCACAGAAGCTAAAATTACCAAAAAGAGTTGTAAATCAGTAAAAAGAAAATCTGAACTATTGAGTTTAATTCATACTAATTTAGGTGACTTAAAACAAACAATGACAAGAGGTGGAAAAAAGATATTATGTGATCTTCATAGATGATTATTCAAGATATGCTAAAGTATTTTTCTTAGAAACAAAGATGAAACTTATGACATGTTCATAATATATAAAACTGAAGTAGAAAATCAATTAAACAAGAAAATTAAAAGACTAAGATCTGATAAGGGAGATGAATACCACCCACTTGATGAATTCTGTGAAAAAAGAAGGAATTATTCATGAGATAACGCCACCATACTCACCTGAGTCAAATGGAGTGGCAGAAAGGAACAATATAACACTTAAAGAAATGATGAATTCTATGTTAATAAGTTCAGGAACACCCAATAACTTGTGGGAAGAAGCTTTACTATATGCTTGTCATATCCAAAATAGGATACCATATAAGAAAACTGGAAATACACCTTATGAGTTATGGAAAGGATATGCACCAAACTTAAAATATTTAAAAGTCTGGGGGTATTTAGCAAAAGTGATGTTACCTGAACCAAAGAAAAGAAAAATAGGCTTTATAACCTAAGACTGTACGTTCATAGGATATGCTGCACATAGAGCTACATACAGATTTCTAGTGCTTAAGAGTGATGCACTTGAGCCTAACACCATAATTGAGACTAAGAATGTCGATTTCTTTGAGCACATATTTCCTCTAAAACCCAAGTCAGATAAAATACCTCAAATTTCTTGTAGTGAGATTGAAAAGAAAACAACTGTAAATTCAGAAATAAAATTAAGAAGAAGTAAGANGAGTATTTAGCAAAAGTGATGTTACCTGAACCAAAGAAAAGAAAAATAGGCTCTATAACCTAAGACTGTACATTCATAGGATATGCTGCACATAGTGCTACATACAGATTTCTAGTGCTTAAGAGTGATGCACTTGAGCCTAACACCATAATTGAGACTAAGAATTTCGATTTCTTTGAGCACATATTTCCTCTAAAACCCAAGTCAGATAAAATACCTCAAATTTCTTGTAATGAGATTGAAAAGAAAACAACTGTAAATTCAGAAATAAAATTAAGAAGAAGTAAGAGACAAAGGAAAGAAAATAATTATGGAGATGAATGTTATACATTCATAATAGATAATGATCCACTAACATATACTGAGGCTATTGCATCTCCAGATGCATCATTTTGGAAGGAGGCAATTAATGATCAGATAAGATTTTTTTATGCAGAATTATACTTGCGAATTGGTAGAATTACCTCCTGGAACTAAGACCATAGGTTGTAAATGGATATTTAAAAAGAAACTTAAACCTGATGGATCAATTGAAAATTTTAAGGCTCGATTGGTAGCTAAGGGGTATACACAAAGGANTCAGATAAGATTTTTTTATGCAGAATTATACTTGCGAATTGGTAGAATTACCTCCGGGAACTAAGACCATAGGTTGTAAATGGATATTTAAAAAGAAACTTAAACTTGATGTATCAATTGAAAATTTTAAGGCTCGATTGGTAGCTAAGGGGTATACACAAAGGAAAGATGTAGACTACTTCGATACTTTTGCTCCTGTAACTAGAATCTCATCTATTAGAGTTTTAATTGCATTGCCTTCCATTTATAAACTTGTAATTCATCAGATGGATGTAAAAATCGCATTCCTAAATGGAGAACTCGAAGAGGAAATATATATGCAACAACCTGAAGGGTGTATAATTTATGGTCAAGAAAATAAAGTATGCAAATTAGTAAAATCCTTGCATGGCTTAAAGCAAGTNAATTGCATTGCCTTCCATTTATAAACTTGTAATTCATCAGATGGATGTAAAAATCACATTCCTAAATGGAGAACTCGAAGAGGAAATATATATGCAACAACCTGAAGGGTGTATAATTTATGGTCAAGAAAATAAAGTATGCAAATTAGTAAAATCCTTGCATGGCTTAAAGCAAGTATCTAAACAATGGCATTATAAATTTGATCAAGTGTTGACCTCTAATGATTTTTCCATTACTACAGTAGACAAATGTGTATCTACAAAATCTAAAAATAACCATCATGTTATTATTAGTTTGTATGTGGATGATATGTTAATCTTTGGAACTAATTTGGAAATTTTAGAAAACACAACGGAATTTCTCTCCTCAAATTTTGATATGAAAGATTTGGGTGAGGCTGACGTAATTTTTGGGAGTTAAAATAATTAGAAGAGAAAATGATTTAATGTTATCACAAGGACACTGAACTGAAAGATTCCTTAAGAAATTTGGACATTATGATAGTAAACCAGTCTCTACACCATATGATGCTAAAATGCACTTGAAGAAAAATAGAGGTGATAGTGTTTCTCAATCGGAATATGGACAACTAATTGGTAGCTTGATGCATTTGATGAATTATACACGTCTTGACATTGCATATGTTGTTAGTAGACTTAATAGATATACACATAGTCCTAACCAAGATCATTGGACTAGTTTGATGAGATTGTTGAGATACATGAGAGGTACCATGGACTATGTTATTTTATATAGTGGATTTCCCATTGTACTGGAGAGGTATAGCAATACTAACTGGATCAGTGATTCAGATGAGACAAAATCTATTATGTGTTCACCCTTGGTGGGGGTGCAGTATCATAGAAGTCTACAACATATACTATGATAGCTCAATCCACTATGGAATCCGAGTTTGTTACCTTGGAGATGGCAGGCAGTGAGGTTGAGTGGCTTAGAAACCTCTTAACGGATATCTTTTTATGGATGAGACCAGCTCTATCTATGTTTATGCTTTGTGATTGCGAAGCTGCTATAGCTCATGCAAAGAATAAGATATACAATGGAAATAACAGACACATACATTTGAGACACAATGTTATGAGATAGTTACTTAGTGATGGGAAAATATCCTTGGAATACGTGAGGTTAGAGATGAACTTGGTAGATCCTTTGACCAAGCCACTAGGTAAGAAACTAGTGCATGATACATCGAGGCGAATGAGACTTGTGCCTATTACAATGGATCAAGAGTGATGGTAACCCAACCTTTGTGCTTGGAGACCCTATGAAGTAGATTCATATGGGTAGTAACAAGTTACTGATTAACCTGGTGAACACTGTAACTATTTTGATTATGTCCCTTCCTATGGTGTACACAGTGCTGTACTGCAATGGTTGAGGGTTAACTATGCTTAATGAATTCCATATCCCTTGTGGGTGGTGTGCTTAATTGGTGTGCACACTTGATGGATTCACCTATATGAGTGTAAAGGGGGGCCGCTTCTATGACAACTAAGGCATGTTCTCTAGAGCACTCATGAATATCCAGGTAGGGCTTATGGCCTATTAGCACCAACTCGCGCTGAACAACTTGACTAGAGAAAGTACAATGTGGGTGATAAATTTGTTGGCTCACACTTTGGATTTATGGTTCATAGAAATCTTCCATTTCACCATATTTTCGTGAATCACAACTTACTTATCCTAGGTTTGGTTCATAGGCCAAAAGGTACCAAATACGAAGCATTGTATTCTCATTGATTAGCCCACTATTTTTTTTTATATCTTCTTTTGAAATATATGGAGGATTGTTGTATATTAGAGCACAGGGCTATTTCAAAAGTCATATAAGAATTTAAACTTTAATTTTAGTTGATCATATGGGATTTACACATATTCTTTCTCTTGATTATTGCTGACCCATGGCTGTCACATGTGCAAAAGAAATTGCACAATCTCCTCCGGCCAATTGAGATCATTTGACCATTGATTCCTTGATTGCCTCATCAAGGATTTCCTTTCCTTTTATTCACCTTGGGCTACACTATATAAAGTGTTGCTTGGGACAATTGCAAAGCAATTGCAAAACACAACAAGCAAACAATTCTTCTTTCTTGGTTAGCTCACCTAACCCATCCTAAGCCAAAGACATCAAGTTTTCTTTAGCCAAAAATTCCAAAGCCTTCTTCTTTCATATTCACAAAATTATTTCCTCATGGCAAAGTTGTTCTTGGTTCCTTAAATTACAAGTGATCGTTTGTGAGAAGCGGTTATTGTATCCAAAGGGGAAGTCGTCATTGTCTACTGCACCAAGCTTCATACTCCAAGGGGCGAAATCTATCCTTAAGGGTAGTGATCACTCATGCGTTGACCGATAAATTTCTTTGATATCTCTTTATTATTGGATTTAGCATCCGTATCCACAACTTTTTACAACAATTTAAACTTCAACAACTTGAGGCAAATGAAGCAGCATTGAAGTTGCTACTATTTGGAAGCTTTGGGATATTAAGTTTGATATTTGTGTTTTTTGCAATAATGCAAAAAATGATGTAACTTGTTTCTAAATACTCCATCTATTCTAATAACTTATTTTCATTATGGAAACAACTAAATGATGTAACTTGTTGTTTTGCTATGGTGTATGTGTATGTGAGTTGGTGCTTGGCTTTTGTGAATGATACTTATACTCATTGAAGTTGGTGTTTGGGTTTTAGTGTATGGGACTTGGAGAAAGTCATGAAGTTGGTGTTGTGCTTTAATGTATGAAACTTGGAGAAAGTCATAAGTTGGTGTTGTGCTTTTGTGTATGGGACTTGGACAAAGTCATGAAAGTTTGTGTTTGGCTTTGTGTATGACAACGTTAAATACACAACCAAGTTACTTTTGTGTATGACAACGTTAAATACACAACCAAGATCAATACATAACCAAGTTCAATACACAACATATTGAACAACATTAAGACTATGACAACAAAATTAAGGACAAGGCTTTTTTTCAACTAATTGCCCTACCACCAATTGCTTTGATAGTCCATGAAGTATGATTCGGCATCACATGATGGTCCATCAAATGAAATACCCTAGATGAACGAGAAATGATACATGAAAAGCGTGGTGATAAGAAAAAACTATTTGAAGATAATGGGTACCATAGCATGGGAAGTTCAAAACACATACCATAGCATTTGATACTTGAGAACTATTTGTTGGTTAAGAAGATGATGGATTTGAGTGACCATACATTGATGTGTACGAGTAAGTCAGTCTATGCATATGCAAATTTTGAGCATCACATGTCAATGTCACCGGTTGAGAAACCTTCATAAGAAATAAGAAAAGCATTATGCATAAAAAAAATCATAAGAACATAAGACAAGTAATCTGAAAACTACAAGGACGTATGTATAATGCCTTAGACTTTTGAGAATAAGTTGTTTTCCTTTTTGCTTGTTTCTCATTCCAAGACTTTAGTCGATCCCAACCCTTATAACCACCATCTTTTCTCTTCAAACCTTTTTCCCGTAGAATGTTAGGGTCAACATTCTCAACTTCATCATCGCCAACTTCTTCATCCCCACCAAGTGATGCATACATGATGTCAACTTTGTGGGCAAGCTTATCAATATCCTAGTTCACTAGCTGGTATGCAGGCATATGGCTAGAACAACAAGCTGCTAGTCATACCATTTTACGACAAAGTTGTCCATACTATACTACTACCATTAACTTGGGATCTTCCTTATTTGGTCTGATAGTGAAAACTTGACTACATAGCCTTATTTCATTCTACCTCCATCTCTGTATTATGTAGTGGTCTAGAAGTTTCTTAATGCTCAACGTGTCCATAACTTTAAGTGCATGACTATATAAAAACCTAACCATTTCAAATATTTGACTACTACAATTAATTGTTTGCTCATTAGCATTAATCAACACCAAATATTCACTGACTTCGTCGTACAATCTAACAACAAACTGCTGACAACCATCGAACACATCCACTGGCTTTGCAACAACACATTGGAACACATCATACTCTTCTTGAAATCTCTCAAAAATAGGAGGAGTGTAACATTGCCTTGCTTGCACCAATATGAGAACTCTTTTTAACCCTNACCATCGAACACATCCACTGGCTTTGCAATAACACATTGGAACACATCATACTCTTCTTGAAATCTCTCAAAACTAGGAGGAGTGTAACATTGCCTTGCTTGCACCAATATGAGAACTCTTTTTAACCCTAATCTTGACAACTTTTGTCGCACATGGTATTCTGTCTTAGACTGCTTATACCTTTTGTCATTTATTTTTGATCAAAATGGGTAAAGAATTAAACAATATCATGGTCCGGCTTCAAGTACCCTCGTAATGCTGCATTCAAGCTTTCACTGAGCTGAGTACTCCTCATACCTACTGTGAAAGTATCCTTCAATTATACATGTGCCCATTTCTCCCTCACTGCCCAAGTTGAATTGATCCAAATGTTATCTTGCAAATTATATTCATCAAACAACAATTTCCATGCCTCAAACAACTCATGTTCTTCCTCATATCCATGTATGCAGTTTTCGAATTGTCTTAGAAAGTTTGAACCATCCTTAAGGCATTTTGGGATAGTTGCCATGTACATAACCCATGAAAGGTCTCAGACATCACTTGGGATAAAGCCCTAGCCATTGCTTGACCTTGGTCAATAAATATGGTAATCAACTTTTTCCTAGACATTGCATGTAAAAGTGTCTCAAATAACCATTGAAATGAAGNTCCATGCCTCAAACAACTCATGTTCTTCCTCATATCCATGTATGCAGTTTTCGAATTGTCTTAGAAAGTTTGAACGATCCTTAAGGCATTTTGGGATAGTTGCCATGTACATAACCCATGAAAGGTCTCAGATATCACTTGGGATAAAGCCCTAGCCATTGCTTGACCTTGGTCAATAAATATGGTAAGCAACTTTTTCCTAGACATTGCATGTAAAAGTGTCTCAAATAACCATTGAAATGAAGCTGTCATTTCATCAGACATCAATGTAGCACCAAATATTACTATCTCTCGAAAATGGTTAAAACTGATAAAAATCTCGAAGGGTCGATACTCCCTATTTGTTCGGAATGTTGTGTCAAATGAAACAATACCTCCAAAGTGACCAAATCGATAATCATTCTTGAGTCGGCCCAAAATATATTTGTGATATGCTCCTCAACATCCAACTGCACACCATAATAGAATGATGGATTTTTTGTTGCTTCTGTTTGAACATATTTCAACAAATTACTCGCTTCACCATATCGCATGTCTCCTTGTCTTCTTTATTGAATGTAATTCTTTTAATTGTCGGGTGAACACTAAGCTTTCCCTCCCTCCAGCTTGCATACTCAAAAGTTCATACGATGCCTTCAGTGAGATCCCACAATCCTTAGCCATATCAACATTTATGCATAGGCCTCCAAAAATCTTTCGTTGGAATGACATCACATGCATACATTCAATAAGGTGGAAACGGTGATTGTGTTTATCTTTCTATTTCACCACAACAAAATTTTCAATATCTCTCTTAAGAAATATGTACATGTAAACCCAACAATTTGTTCACGTCTCTGCTCGAGACTTCGTTATCCTCCATTCTCTTTTATCTCGACTTCTTTGTCCTTCTTTTTAACAAACATATTTTTTATAGATTACTAAACCATCCTTCAAAATTTTGTTGTGACAATCTTTCTGCACACTAAATTCTATAGATCCTCCATAATTATTATAGAATCTATAAGCATCTTCCTCTATGTTAAAATGCATGTCAATACGCAGAGTATGATTTGTTATCTCAATCTCGGCACATTCCGTCTCCATTATAAATAGGTACCCTAATATGCCAAAAAATTAAGAAAATTTTAATACAATATCACCATTATATTAAGAACAAAATATAATGTTAAACATATTGATAAGCACAATGTTTAAGATATCTAATCTACATGAAACATATTGAAAAGGTTAAACGAATTTTTTTTTGATAAATGAAATATGAACAATATATTACTGGTAAACAAATCTACAAAATATTGATAAATGAATTTTTTTTGATAAACGAAATATGAACAATAGATTACTGGTAAACAAATTTACAAGATATTGATAAACGAATTTTTTTTAACACATCAACACACTAACGATTACAATTTTGTTATGATGGTGGTATATTTTCAAAGCTCAAACATAATCATAAACAATACGAAATCACTAGAAATGAAAAAAAATACTTAAACTTACAGAAGAGTATGGTGCCAAACAAATGGAGTGAAGAGATGGATGCAGCCGAACAAATGAAGTGAAGAGGAGTTACTGATTTGTGATGGATGGTTCTGAACGTCTCTAGTCTGGTTTGAGAGTGTGAGAGTTGGGTTACTGAATTTTTGTTTTTGGAGGGGCAGATCGTCTAGTGTTCCATTTGGCAGAAAATGATGCCGTTTAGATTTTATTTTTTTTTCAACATATCACAAAACGGCGTCGTTTAAGGTTGATACGGCGTCGTTCCACTTAACAATACTGCGTGCTATTACCTCCTCACAACAAAAAAGCCAGACCCAACTTTGTTCCTGACATAGGTGCGACGAGGTCTTTTGTATATAATTGTGTGGTATTGAAAGATAATGTTCCTAGATAAACATGGGTCGATGATCTACATATCTATTTTATTTACCAAAATAAAAAATAAAAAATCAAACTCACCTCTACTTAAGTATTGAATTCCTTAACCGGATCAACAACACACCGAGGTTAAAACCCTTATTGTTGTACAACAATTTGAGAATAAGTGTAGAACAACAAACATTTTCGTATAAATTGAACAAAATACAAGATAGGCTCAAATTTTCCCATCCTCCCCAAGGATTCATTATTTTATAATATTTTATTATTAAATGATAATATCACAACTTTATAGTGATATGATATTGAGGTCCGTCAAGTGTCAATAGATCGGATTCTGATTCAAATTTGATCTGAATCTGATTAATCGGATATAAATTAATATTTTTTAATGATAACTCGAATTCAAATCTGAATCGAATATCTTATATTTCACAGATTTGGATTTAGATATATTTATATCTGATTCGATTATGATCCAATCTGAATTATTTAAATAAATTTAGATATAATTTGTTAAAATTTAATTAATTAAGTTATTCAGATCATATAGGATTTTTTGATCGAATTTTGAATTGTTGCCAGATTCAAATACAAAGTATGCGAATAAAATTCGCCAGATTATCAAATCAAACTTTTAAACTCAGATTCAAATCAATCAAAATTTAATCCAACCCCAATCTGGCCTAATGGAATCACTATACCACTCAATATTTAATCAAGATAAATAAGTCAAACCATCTTAAACAACGAATCTTCTTACTCGGATCACTTTTCTATACCCTTGTCTTTCACGCTTTCTTGGCCCATTGTTCGTAATAGACTTTATGGGCCTATGGCCCAGAATAATCCTACATTTTAAATAAATGAGTAATGTTATACAACTTAAATGAAATTCAAAAAATTATAATTCAAATGCATATTATTTTTGATTTCTTCGATTTTTTTAGTGGGTCTTACTCATCTAATAGAAGATATACATTTGAGTTGTAATTTTTGAATTGTATAACATTTTCTTAAATGGATAGAAACCATGAACCAAAGCACACAACGGAGGTATGTACATATCTAATAGTTTCTCTTTTTNCTAATAGAAGATATACATTTGAGTTGTAATTTTTGAATTGTATAACATTTTCTTAAATGGATAGAGACCATGAACCAAAGCACACAACGGAGGTATGTACATATCTAATAGTTTCTCTTTTTTTTTTTTTTTTAGCACTGTTTTTTTGAGGAAATGGCAAGATTCGAACCCGAGACTTTAAAATTCAACAATAGAATTGGTGGCCATTTGACCAACTATTAATACTTTAAGAGTATCTTCAATCTTGACTTAAATTTTTACTTAAATTTAAATTAACATTTGAGTAAAAAATTTAATTTGATCAAAAGGGCTCTAATGAACAAATTCAAATTTAAAGGAGAAACCCAAATTTAATGAGGACAAATCCAAATTTAAAAGAGAGTAAAAATGATTATTAGATCTTTNTAAATTAACATTTGAGTAAAAAACTTAATTTGATCAAAAGGGCTCTAATGAACAAATTCAAATTTAAAGGAGAAACCCAAATTTAATGAGGACAAATCCAAATTTAAAAGNTTTACTTAAATTTAAATTAACATTTGAGTAAAAAATTTAATTTGATCAAAAGGGCTCTAATGAACAAATTCAAATTTAAAGGAGAAACCCAAATTTAATGAGGACAAATCCAAATTTAAAAGAGAGTAAAAATGATTATTAGATCTTTAAAAAATGATGAAATCTCATCATTAAAGATTTGGATAAGGATTTGATTCTCCTTTGATTTGAGTAAAAAAATGAATTTATCTTGATTTGATATAAATTTGAGTCAAAGATAAAAATAATTTTTTTACTTTTTTTTACTTAAATTTAAATTTGAATCTAAATTTGAATCAGGTGAACAACTTATCCGTAAGGCATACAATAAATTAAACCAACCAACTCATCAATTTTATCACCCACCAACTTGCTCTGTATAAGTGAGTCTCCAACTACTGANACTTAAATTTAAATTTGAGTCAGGGTGAAATGTTCAACGTGAACTTATCCGTAAGGCATACAATAAATTAAACCAACCAACTCGTCAATTTTATCACCCACCAACTTGCTCTGTATAAGTGAGTCTCCAACTACTGATACAGAGTACTTGATCTTAATACAGTGCATTTATACAAAGTGTAAAGAAAGACATTTGAATCCTTGTTTCAATTCTTTTTTTTTTTTTTTTTTNATTTATCTTGATTTGATATAAATTTGAGTCAAAGATAAAAATAATTTTTTTAGATTTTTTTACTTAAATTTAAATTTGAATCTAAATTTGAATCAGGTGAACAACTTATCCGTAAGGCATACAATAAATTAAACCAACCAACTCATCAATTTTATCACCCACCAACTTGCTCTGTATAAGTGAGTCTCCAACTACTGATACAGAGTACTTGATCTTAATACAGTGCATTTATACAAAGTGTAAAGAAAGACATTTGAATCCTTGTTTCAATTCTTTTTTTTTTTTTTTTTTTAATCTCTACCCCCCTGGTCTATGCACGTGTGGGTGAGCATTGAATATAGTGTTTGACTATATTTTCAAAAAAAAAATTGATGTTATACCTTTTATCACTTTTTAAATTTTTTTAAAAAATATTTCGATAAGATATCGAAAAATGAAAAAATGATTCAATAGCTTACTATNATTGATGTTATACCTTTTATCACTTTTTAAAAAAATATTTCGATAAGATATCGAAAAATGAAAAAATGATTCAATAGCTTACTATGTGATAGAGCTCATATAAGACATGATAGGAGGTTTCTTTATTCATGCTGTGCCCAGAAACCAACAGGAGTCGTTGTTATCTAAGTGGAAAAAGACTCACAGGTGACTGACAGCTTTGTTTTTTTATCATTCAACGCATAGAATTCGGAATAACGAGGTCCATCAAAAACAGAGATATTTTTATTTTTATTTTTTTTCATTTTTCTACACCGTCTTTGGATCAACTCTCTTCACACGCATCCTAAAACCCCAACACCAATCCAGTAAACAGATTGAGTAGTGTTGGTCCAAACCAAAAAAATACACAACTTGGCAAATAATATATATATTAGTTATTGTCTATGTTTGAAGACACAGAATAATAAAAAATAATAAACAATAAATATATTTATATTCATATTTAAAATCAAATAACAAAAATAGAGAAAAGATAAAAGAATTTAAGTATCGATTTATAGTGGAGGTGAGAGGTGGTGGGCGGCAGTGGTGGTGGTAGGAGACGGTGCTGGTTGTGGTAGGTGACAATAACCATGGCGGCGGCAACAATGGTGGTGGCGACGGCAACGATAGTGATGGTGATTGTGGTGGGGGTGGGAGTGGAGGCGGTGGGCGTGGAGGTGGTGGGGGGTGGTGGTGAAGGCGGTGGTGGCGATGATGGTGGCGATGGTGGTGGTGACGATGGTGGTGGCGATGGTAGTGGTGACNGGTGGTGAAGGCGATGGTAGTGGTGACGATGGCGATGGCGGTGGCGGTGGCAGTGGGGTTGGGGATGGTGGCTGCGGTGGTGGTAGCGATGGCAATTGAAGTGGTGGCGGTGGCGGTGGCAACAACGGTGGTGGTGGTGGCGGTTGTGATAGAGGTAGTGGTGGGACCATTTCAAACGTTATTTTTTTAAAAAAAAATTTATGAAAAAAAATTTTAAAAAGTACTTTTAAAAAGTCACTTCAAACACACCATTAAAAATTTATTTTTTCTATTAAATTTAGAGTGTTAATATTAACCGTTGAATTAATTTTAAAATAAAATTTAAAATAATTTTAATTGCGAATAAAAAAAATTATTTTATTTATCTTTTTTGACCGAGCAAGAGAGACTAAACATTTTGGAGGAAAATTTGTGCAGCATAGGCGTGCCTTGGGTTGGCGAGCCATGCACAGGCTTGCAGAGAAAAAGTTCAAAACAGTCTACTGTTACCTTTCTCTTTACCAGAAACTTTCCCGTCACCATTATTAACAAAACAACCAAATCAGAAGTTCACAATAAAGCCAAAACAAGCGTTGACGGTCAAACTTTTCACATAAACCATTCACCATGAAGGTGAGGTGCAAGGAGACCCTGATGAAGAGGAAGAAACACCTTTTTTATTGCTGTTGGAATCACTACCTGAAGTGCCAAGACACCGAGCGTCTCTCAAAGAAACGGAACACGCCTCGGCCGGGAGCTTCTTCATCGGAGTCAATGGAGGAGTAACTGGCAGTGAGGGAGGACTAGAAGAGAGTGACAGGTCTCTAATATCGTCACCGGAGGAATCTCCAGTTTCTAACCGGGAAGGAGAGGTGTCGGGGGTTTTGAATGGGGTGTTAGCCCGGCTTGAGCTGCCAGATTCGCTGTTGTAAATTGGATTGGATATGTACATGAAATGATCAGAAACACCAGCTAAACCTCCATTTTTGGAAGTACTGGCATTGCAATCTTCAAGTGGAACTTTGGCAATTGGTAAATGAGGGGTGGAACTGGGTTGAGAATGTTGCTTCTCTAGGTCTAACTTATCATTGATGGAAACTTGGGGGAAGAGGAAGCTTCTTGGGGCTTGAATAACCCCTTGTGCATAGAAACTACAGAGAGATGGAGGAGCTGATTGGTCCAAGGGCTGCTGGGGCTGAGAGACGAAACCATGTGTGGAGGTGGTGGCAACAGTGGTGGTTGTGGTGGTGCCAGCAGTGTTGGTGGTGGTGGAACTGGTCATTCCGAGTTTCCGTCGATGGAGTAATAGAGAACAATATAACTCAGCTAGCAGCACCAGCACCAGGGATAATATTATGGCAAGGCTCACCACCATTATCAGTGTTGCTCCCATAATCACCTTAGACGTGCCCTGCATCTCTCTCTCTCTCTCTCTCTCTCTCTGTGTGTTGTGTGCAGAGTGAAAAAGGGACTCTGATATATGGAAGGCAGAGAAGCTTTTTTGGCGGGAAAGAGTCCTTCACCTCTGACAAACAAAGAGATAGGAAGGGTATCTCGTAGGGAATTTGGGGTTGGGGCTTATCCACTGATCGAGTGGGGGCTTTTCTCACTTATGGGGTCAATTTGGTCATTTTAATGAACACTGTGGAGTCTATCAACCAGCCAGCCAACAAAACTCGCAGACATGGCCAAACTGCCTTGGCAAAATGCGGTTCCCAACATTCAGCTGTCTCAACACTAGTGCACCAGATACAAAACAATAACCCAAGGGCAGACAAGTTGGTCAGCAACCCACTCTACAAATTTAGACGTCTTCGGTCTAAGTCTCTTCTTGGCGCCATCCACATAATCTATCCCTCTAAACCCCCAATGCGTGTGAGATACAAGAAATGCATGTGGACAAAAGATTAATCGATAACTTTAAAAGNCTCGCTCTACAAATTTAGACGTCTTCAGTCTAAGTCTCTTCTTGGCGCCATCCACATAATCTATCCCTCTAAACCCCCAATGCGTGTGAGATACAAGAAATGCATGTGGCCAAAAGATTAATCGATAACTTTAAAAGGCTCAGATACCTCCTAGTTGGTGGACAAAACGATATAAAACATCAAGATATGCTGAATTGAAAGAAGATGCCATCATTCTCAATCGCGCCCTAATAAAATGGCAGCAATATCTCAAAACGGACTACTTTCAAGCAGANGACAAAAGATTAATCGATAACTTTAAAAGGCTCAGATACCTCCTAGTTGGTGGAAAAAACGATATAAAACATCAAGATATGCTGAATTGAAAGAAGATGCCATCATTCTAAATCGCGCCCTAATAAAATGGCAGCAATATCTCAAAACGGACTACTTTCAAGCAGATATTCCTCATTAGCAGTGAACACAGATAAAATAGTAGCAATCTGAATGTCAACTATTAATCATTAATTGTGGCATATGCATCATTTGACGTTACATGTAATGTTACAACTTAAAAACCAAGTACTTCACAAAATACAAGCAGATCAATTATCAGTTGGCTATGGAAGTAAGAGATGGATTACAAAAACGAGGAAGCTAGCACCACAAACTGTGAGGTTAAACCCATCTCATTTTACGGATTAAAGAAAACAATGCAGTGCTATACTCTTATTACTGAGCAATGGAAGGTTTGTGTCGTCTGAAAGCCTGGCTATGCAATGGGAATTCAATCATCACTAACATCAGTACAGCCCTTCATAAGAGTTAAGGCGAATCCCCAATACCATTGGAAATCCAGAGAACTACACGAGACCCATCATGCAAAAACGTGAGGAGATAGAACATGGTCATGCAAAAAAGAACAGAAACAATTTGTGAAGTTTCCATTCGTTCTTTACCTTTTATCGCCCTCTCAGAGCTGCAAACCGAGCAGCCAAATCATCATAATCTGGTAACTTGGGATGCACATGAGGTGCCTGCTTATCTGGATGAAAAGAATTGGCATGGGTAAAAATTTTTGTGGCCCCTGATGGAACAGTTTTTTCACGAGGGAGAGACACAGATCTGCTGGGAGGAGGAACCATTTCCGACTTCACACCATGCCCCTCTCTGCTTTGACTGTACGAGGACTCACAAGCATAAGCAGCTATCTGATGTGAAGGATGAGCTTGAAACTTTTTTCTCAACTTTCCTTCGTCATGTGTTGATGGTTTCTTACTGTAACGCAACAGCAGTTTATCTATCATCCTTTCCTCTGCGTCTTTCTGATAATGCTGATCATCGAACAAGATTTGCAGGCCCTTGCCTGAATGATCTCTTCTCCTGCTGCTACTGGAACTGCTCTTTGGAAGCCCAGTATCTTCAGAACTGCATACATCGTTGTGGCTGGATGATGATTTTGAATGCTTCCTCCTCGTTGATCTTGGTTTTAGCAACAGTTTATCATCCTCATCATGATGATCTTTCTCATGAACATGACTATTCAATCTACCAGGTCTAAGACCTTGCCCCTCATGGCCAGGATGATCTACTTTATGGATGCTCTCTGAGCTGTTAACTGCATTCCCCCTGTTATGGGGTGAAGTATCTATGGAGTATCCATCACGGTCAGAATCCACAAGCTTAGATCCTCCACTGGCTTCACGTTTGCTATCTTTTGGCTTAAAGTATGGTGGAGGGATGGCATTATCTTTTGATTTCACATACGGTGGAGGGAGGGCACTTTTGTAGGTTTTCGGCCTATCGGTTTCTTCCTCCTGCACTTTTCTTGTTGGGTTAGCAACATTTTGTCGACTCAATGATGAGACATCTCTACCATCATTGGTTACGGATAGTCCTGCATAAGCAGCTGCAACTTCTGATTTTCCTCGAGAGTAAGGATCCTTCCTTTCTCCTTTGGACACAACATTCACCTTATCATTCTGCAGAAGGGATCCACCACCAACACATTCTGGTTTTTTACCATGAGATGAACTGCCTAATCTAACAACCTTTAGGGTAGTATCATCCTTCTCATTCCATGATCCGTGCTGATCACCAAGGGGTTCTCTCCTTCGGCGTGATAGGTCATTGTTGTTTCCATTTGGGATAATGTGTCCCTCACTAGGGACTGGCTTGTGTCCATTACCGATGAATTCCTGTCTTCCTATGCGCTTAATGTCCGACCCATCTCTTCTCAAGATATTACCCTCCCTGCCACTCCGTATTCCATGACCACCATCATCAACAAACTCAGACTTCTTTCTGGATAAAATATCCTGCTTATCAGCTTTTGACAATTTGTTTCCATCCACAGTGACATGGAAAGACCCATATTTCTTAGATTTATCCTGCAAATCAGTCACAAAATGCGGAACAGTTTAGCTTAGGTGAGATCCTAAACCAAAGACAAAGTTAATTTATTCAAAATGCATTCCAGAGAAAAGTATACAGACAATATTTTTGAGCATAGGTCTGGTAGTTTTCTAGAATTACAAAGATATAATCTGCTTTCTCTTCCTCAGTCATCAAGCTCAAAATAATGAAGGGCATACCTGGGCTAATCCAGGGGGAGCAGCCATCCTTTCTGCAAAACCCATGGGCTCCCACTTTATAGAGAACTCTGATGCTATGTCTTGCAGTAACCAGAGTTTTTTCTCCATCGTAGGAGGCTTTGTGGCTAACTTATCTACAAACTAACAGTGAGCAATTAATCTGGTTAGATATAAAATCTCAACTCAACAAAGTCTTGTCCCAATATTTTCGGGATCGGCTGTAAGATATAAAATCTATACTATGAAAATAATAATGTTCATTCAGAGTGGCTATGTAAAGAATTACCTTTTGATTAACAAAACTTTCCAAAGAACTTTCATATCTCTCTTGAAATATATCTCTGAGATCACGCAATTCTGGCAAATCAGAAAATCTTGCTGCAGCAAACATCAGGGATGCCACAACCTCCCTACATTCTTCAGGGCATTCCCTGGAAAAGCAAACCATGGATGGGCATGTCAACATTATACTCAAATTGTCTACGTCTCAAAGTCTAAATAAATTAGTTCCACTTATTGATGACCCTTCAGAACTATCGCCTCAAAGTAACAAAGAGCACAGTCTCTGACGCAGGATCCTATCATGTGCTGTTATTTATCCCTGTTAAGAGTATTAGGTGGTGTTTGGATCACTGTGGAAGGATTGGATTTGAATCCCAACCCAATGCAAAGTGATCCGGATTTGAGAATTATAAAGATGAGATTCAAATCCTATCCCAGCTTTGGATAAGTTTAATTTGTTTTNCTGACGCAGGATCCTATCATGTGCTGTTATTTATCCCTGTTAAGAGTATTAGGTGGTGTTTGGATCACCGTGGAAGGATTGGATTGGATTGGATTTGAATCCCAACCCAATGCAAAGTGATCCGGATTTGAGGATTATAAAGATGAGATTCAAATCCTATCCCAGCTTTGGATAAGTTTAATTTGTTTTGTGGGCCCCATTAATTTGTGAAGATATAACAAACTAAAATGACCATTTCACCCTTGTGTAAAATAATGTGATCCAAACCTATACCATGTTTGAAATGGAATTAAAAAAAAAAGTCCAATCCATTAGTATTGATATTTTTACGACAAAAAATATGAATGAATAAATTACGCATTTTTACAATATATTGCAATAAATATTTTGTTCATTTATTTAATTTAATTTGTATAATACACTTTTAATTACAAAAAAACATATGCATCATGGAAAAAACAAAATTTCCAACACAAAAATAATATACATATCGATACAACTAAAGCCTAAGTCGTTATTTGTTTATTTATAGAAAATCCGAAATTGTGTGTTTAAAAATAAAACTTTATTGTTTATTTTCAATAAATAGCAAAATTAATCCGAACCATATTAAATATTTTCAATGACCAAAATGCAATTTATTATCCAAAATGGTAGGGCATTTTAATAATATTGCATGAATCACTAGCGCTCATCATGTCAATTTAAAATATGTTGCTTTAATACAAATGTAAATTTTTTGTAGATTTCTTATACAAGGAAACAAATGGATGAGCAACAGCTTTTTAAGATCTTAAAATTTTAAAATGTAATGAGACGCAACACCACAGAACAATTATTATTTTTTAATGAAACCCAAACCATTTTATTCAAAGTTGAGGTACACCAAATATTTTCACACACTTACTTTGAAATCATGAGCTTCCATTCTAAAAGAGAGTTATGTGCTAATTTTTTAATAATGAGGGGGAAAAGTGCAAATAAACCAAACAACTACTGTAATAAGTGGATTTTAAGTTTGTTAAAATCCTCATCTTTCCAGATAGTTCACCTTCTGCATCAGACAGGGACAAAGACAAATACAGAGAGAGAGAGAGAGAGAAAGAGAACAAATGGGTATACATAGAAGCTACTTCCATGCCCAAATCGAGCACTTCAATGGACAGATATGGTCCATCAACAGATCTAGCATCACCATCGTCCATCAGCAGATTGAGCACTTCCAAGGCCAGATCTATTACTTCTATGGACAGATCTGGTCAACAGTGCTACTTCCATGGAGAAGGGGNCACCTTCTGCATCAGACAGGGACAAAGACAAATACAGAGAGAGAGAGAGAGCGAGAGAGAGAAAGAGAACAAATGGGTATACATAGAAGCTACTTCCATGCCCAAATCGAGCACTTCAATGGACAGATATGGTCCATCAACAGATCTAGCATCACCATCGTCCATTAGCAGATCGAGCACTTCCAAGGCCAGATCTATTACTTCTATGGACAGATCTGGTCAACAGTGCTACTTCCATGGAGAAGGGGACCAGTGTGAAAGTGAAAGGGAAGGGGAATGGAGGTAAAAATGCGTGGAGGGTATTTTACTATGGAGGGTATTTTAGATTTTAGTCATTTAATCCTACTTCTCAATTCAACAATCCCTCACAGCAGAAGGGATTGTTGAATCACCTGCAGATGGGATTCTTGGCTTCAAAACCTACGGCCGAGTTTTTCAATCCCACGAGGAGCCCTTTTCAATTTTTCCAACCAAACCAAGGATAAGTGGGTCATTTCACTATTTTAATCCAATCCCACCTTCAATCCCCTTCAATCCTATCAAACAAACACCACCTTAGGGTAGTATATGTAAATTGTTAATAGTGTTAGGGTATTATGTGTAAATACAAGAGGGTGTGTATGTGTAATTCTTATGATTATGAGTTACCTATAAATACAAGTGATGTATGAGGGCTAGGTAAACTTTTTAACCTCTCTCTATTCCTCTCTAAATATTGTCTCTAATATTATGTTAATCTTCCAAACTTAACAATCCCCAAGAGGTCAATGTACTTCNTAAACTTTTTAACCTCTCTCTGTTCCTCTCTAAATATTGTCTCTAATATTATGTTAATCTTCCAAACTTAACAATCCCCAAGAGGTCAATGTACTTCATTCTCATTATCTAGACTTTTATCTTCCAATACTAACTGGAATTAGGAATGGGTATTTTTCTTAATTCATTTCTCCAAATCAGTGTGTACTATCCATTTAACAGGATCTGCAAAGGAGGGCTTCACCCCACAGAGCTCACAAATGCGAAATTTACAGGGATAAGTAGGAATCCATATTGTCCTCGCCACAACTAATTTAGATTAACAAATTCTTAATGGTCTCTATCAGTGACTTACAAATCCTACTGGACTTGCATTTTTATATGTTCGGTCAGTTCGGAAGAAAGCTTCTCAAAACAAGCAGGTCACCTACAAGGATGATAGAAATCTGGCTCCATCCTAATGTTTTCGCACGTTACTTCCCACAAATTCCACGACATTACAGCATATGTCAGCACATAGTAATAGCACAACGCACCAGTCCAGACGCATAAATCATGGAATTTGAGAGATGACTTTCATGAATGAAACCAGGCAACCAGCATAGCCTACTTTACAAAATAGGACTGGAGTAAAATGACATGGGAAGCTATACTTTGAAGTAGTAAAGATGCAGAGGAAGCATATATCAGGACTCGGGAGGACGATATGCAAGTGAAATTGCTTTCCCTCGTAATTTCTCACCTCCCACTATATCACTAAGTACAATGTACCATCAAGATACTCATATCTTCAGGACCTTATATATTCATTATATGAAGCTTTCACAATATTAGAATCTTTGTGCCTTTTCCAAGAAAGCATTGACTTCTATATATTTTGTCACTGTGCATCCATGTTATTGATGCTTTGTTCCTTGGTTTACACTACCACAAGGACTACAAACACAGATATGCACATATGTACATAAAAACCACAAGTATATAAACGATGGCAGAGTATGTGACTAATCAGCATAAAATTTCATATTGCAAGATGACATCATATGAAATGCTTTGTGACAATAGCAATATCATCCTCCCATACCTTAGTTTTTGCATGCTTGAGAGGTGCTTGACTATATATTCACAACATTGATCAATATACTCATAACATGACAAGAGGCTAAATCCAGCGAGAAACTCTTCAGTCTGTTTCATTTCCTCGCATAAAAAGAACAATTTTGTAAGGCATATTGATATTAGAATTACATACCTGCCCTAGACAGCCACACATATATTAGTGCATATGTCTTAAGTCCACCATGAAGAAGGGTATAGTATAAGCAAAATATGTTTCTACTAATATCAAAATCAGTCAACTAATAAACAATTCAAATACATAAGAGAACACAAGATTTCAACCACATTAAAAAGGGGGTTTAAACCAGAAGGTTAAATTTCAAGAAAACATACAAATTGCAGTATCATATTTGGACGGTTTGACCTTGCGATTCAAAAAGCTCCAAGACAAAACTGTTGAACAAAGCTATTATATTTGTGGGAGAATATGTCCAAAGAGTGTCACATACAAAGGGCATGATGCTGCACCACCAAGACGTGCAAAACTCTTCAAAATTACACCACACCTCCTAAACAGTGTCAATGTCCAAAGCACCGGACAAACAAAACAAACCGAGAAGTCCCAGATAATCAACCAAGAAACAAGAAAAATAAATAGACTAAATACTTCACTTGAATTACTGAAAGCAAAGACATAGGAGCTAACTTTATTGTCTAGGTCTTGGAAATATGTAACTTGTTATCTATAAAATAATAGCATAGTGAGGCCTAATCGGGGGTCATAATAAATTTATTGAGATGCTACCTAAATAGTGCGTCTTAACAAATCCAAAGAAAAAGATCAACTTTGCAGTTTCCTACAGAACCACCGATTCAAACTAAAAGAAAAAGATAGTCACGCAAAACCAGATCAAAAGAGCCAAAAAAAAATATGCACTTGAAAAATCCAAAGAAAAAAGAGGAAAGAAATCAAAATTTCACCAACCCTTCCATAGGCATTGATATCTAGTCCATTAGCGAGCAATTTCGCAAGATCTTCCTTCAAAAATCTCTGTTTCGCCTCCGCTCTCCTACTTAGTACTTCAATTCGCGTCCTCGTTGGCTTAATCAACGATTTACTTCATCATAAAAAAAAATTTAAAAATCATATATTCCATTAAAAGTGAAAGTGTTTATATAATCATCCGAGAAAAAAATGTGAGTACATATATGTATAATGTATATACACATAAACACACAGAGATTGGATTTGATTGTATTACAACTGACCATTTGGAGCTAAAATTTTTCCCAAGCAACCCGTCCAGCATCTCTGATCCCTGTTTTGCTTGGATCGGAGTAGTAAAAATCTGAGATTAGCTGATACTGTGAACAAAAAAACACAAAAAACTCGTGTGTGTATGTGCAGATCATGAACTAATTCGATCCGCCATGGACACACTAGAAAATTGCAATGGGGTTAACACAGAAGAAGAAATATGTGCAGGTACAGCAGTGAGGAACTTTAGCGTGTGTGTGTGTGTAGACATACATGATACATCTGTGAGTATATCGTTGGGTTAGGTACTAATCCNTTGTGTGTGTGTGTGTGTGTGTGTGTGTAGACATACATGATACATCTGTGAGTATATCGTTGGGTTAGGTACTAATCCAACTTTTGAAAAAACAGTCTCTCTTACATGGGGACCACATTTTGCCCGATTAGCGGCGCAACCGGTAGAATTTACTTTAATTCATACCGTCGTAGTAATTTGTAATGTACGAAATTTATAATATTTTTAAGCAAAATTTCAGTCACATTTATTTTAATTTATCATGTTTTTTAAGAATATCTGTTTATTATTTAAAACATTCCTGACATTCCCTTTTAGTATATATTTAGAATTAATCTCAGTTTGCATCTCAAAAGATTACTCGAATTTTAATTTATACCTTCAAAGTTTAAAAATATTAATTCATATACCGAAAGAAATAAATTCGTATCAATGTGTACTTGAAACCGTCGTACATTTTATCGCTAAAACAATTTGGGCTAAATATAAATTATACCCTCAAAGTTTAAATATTTCACATTTTTGATTCAAAGAATTACATTTATTAATATTCGTTAAATAGCTCTCAATTATATTGTATCGTATCTAACTTTAAATAGAAAAAAAAATATGTGTTTTAAATTTTTTTAAAATAGTATTAAATGAATTGTCGTAAATGTAAAATATACGACACAATACAATTGACTCGAAAAAAAATAATTTTTTTGTTAAAATTTTTTTTTATTGATTTGAACACGATATAAAAATAATATTACATGACACAAAAATATTACAATACAACAAAATTGAGAAGTATTTAATGAGTATTAATGGATGAAATTTTTTTTTGATTATAAATGTAAAATATTTAAATTTGAAGGTACATTTTGCAATTAGCCCAAACCTTTTTAATGGCAAAAAGGACGATAGCTAACTCTCGGTTCACATTGATATAAATTTATGTCTTTCAACGTGTAAATTGATATTTTTATACTTTAAAGATGCAAAATTGAGATTTTAATCATCTTTCAGGTATAATTTGAGATTAGCCTTTATATTTGAACATCACTGACATTCCCTGTCGTTAAACCACTTTTTCTAACCAAAAAAATTTATCTAAAATATTAAATTTGCATTTACATAAAACCCTAAATAATGTTTCTACATAAAATTCGAGCTGATTAAATTTTATTTTTCGTATTAAAATTTGAACATATTAAATTTTTTTTTTGACGTATTAAAATTCGAACCGATTTGAACTCAACTTGAACTATTAACGCTGATTAAAATTCGATTCGAGTCGATTAAAATTTATATTTTTTTACATATCAAAATTTGGATTGATTAAAATTTAATGCAAGTTGATTTAATCAACTTGAATCAAGTTTTAATTAATCCAAATTTTAATACGCCAAAAAAATCATAACATAGAGAGAGTTTTATTGAAGATATGCCTATTTAGAGAAACTGTAGATGATATTTTTACTAAAATATATCTTGGACAATAGAAGGGGGTGTCCTTGAAGATATGATAAATTAGAAGGAATGCAATTGAAATTTTTCCTATTTTTTAATTTTTTTTTTATTTTTTGCCTATTATTTTGGGAGATTAGATAATTATTACAGAAATTTAGAAAGTTATACAATTAATTTTTTTTAAATATATATATATATATATAAGTTATATTTAATTAATAGGACAGATGAGTGGTTAAATGAGACATATGGTGAAGTGTAATTAGATAATAGCATTTATTGTGAATTTGGGATCAAATAAGAAGAATTATAAGAAAATAGAAAATAAAAAGGAAAGCTTTGTAGGCTCTTTTATCCCCTAACTTTTTGTAATAATAAATAGTATATCCATAAAATAAAGTAGTTATAAAAATTTGTCTTAAATTTTTTGCAGTTCAGATTGTTTGATGATTATTGATCAAATGATCCTTATTCTATTTTTTTTTAAGACTCCTCTATCTAATGGGATGGGAGGAATCGTAGATTCATTGCTATAGAATATAGAGATAGATATGAGTGAGTTGATATAATCAATTGAAATTCACAAAGCTCTAAAATCATAGAGCTAAATTGATTCATCNTTTGTTTGATAAAAAAACATCAAATCTGTCATTGATATGTGTTTTCGATCAGATCAGATAAAAAAAAATCAGATCTGCGTTTTCGCCAATTGAACCAAATCTGAACCAATCATCAGAGAGCTCGCAGTGGATCTAGTCGTCGGAGAGTTCTAGTGTCTGTGTGTGTGCGTTTTGCCGGAGAACATGCAGTCGACGAAGAAGGCGAAGACTTTCGTNTATACTACTATAAAATATCAAGATATGTAAAAAATATTTTTGTTCCACCTTTAACCTCCAACAATGCAAGTGTTAGATTCTTAGCCTTTAAAATCAANTCTGAGAGAGTCTATGGAGAAAGTCTGTGTAGAGAGAGAGAAAGACGGAGAGAGTGATGAGATCTGGAAGGACAAAGGTAANTGTGTTTGATAAAAAAAACATCAAATCTGTCATTGATATGTGTTTTCGATCAAATCAGATAAAAAAAAATCAGATCTGCGTTTTCGCCGATTGAACCAAATCTGAACCAATCATCAGAGAGCTCGCAGTGGATCTAGTCGTCGGAGAGTTCTAGTGTCTGTGTGTGTGCGTTTTGCCGGNTGTTCTATGTCTCTCCGGTCATTGTTTTATGTTCTATGTCTCTCCGGTCATTGTTTTATGTTCTAATAATTGTAAGATTTATTTATTGAATTTAGACTGAATAAAGCAATTACCATTTAACACTTTTATCCGTTTTAGAGTTTCATATTCCAGAGCTGGTACNTTTATTAATATTCGTTAAATAGCTCTCAATTATATTGTATCGTATCTAACTTTAAATAGACAATATCTATTTAATGAGTATTGAAGAAAAAAAAATAGGTGTTTTAATTTTTTTTTAAATAGTATTAAATGAATTGTCGTAAATGTAAAATATACGACACAATACAATTGACNTTTGAGAGAGTCTGTGGAGAAAGTTTGTGTAGAGAGAGAGAAAGACGGAGAGAGTGATGAGATCTGGAAGGACAAAGGTAAAAGAAAAAAAAAGTTTTTATACTATGGCTTGTTTTTGCTTCTAAGAGAACTCGAAAAGGGGACCTCATTAANCCTTCGATCTAAGCTATTAAGGGTATGTTTGGTTTGTGTTTCAAAAAATAGTATCTAAAAATAATTTTTGATAAGAGTTTTAAGAAAGTGTTTTTAAAAATTTTTAGATTACAAGACCTATTTGATTATATATTTTTGAAAATAATTTTAAAAAACAAAAATTATAAAATTTGTNACACGATATAAAAATAATATTACATGACACAAAAATATTACAATACAACAAAATTGAGAAGTATTTAATGAGTATTAATGGATGAAATTTTTTTTTGATTATAAATGTAAAATATTTAAATTTGAAGGTACATTTTCCAATTAGCCATAATGGCAAAAAAGACGATAGCTAACCCTCGGTGCACATTGATATAAATTTATGTCTTTCAACGTATAAATTGATATTTTTATACTTTAAAGATGCAAAATTGAGATTTTAATCATCTTTCAGGTATAATTTGAGATTAGCCTTTATATTTGAACATCATTGACATTCCCTGTCGTTAAACCACTTTTTTTAACCAAAAAAATTTATCTAAAATATTAAATTTGCATTTACATAAAACCCTAAATAATGTTTCTACATAAAATTCGAGCTGATTAAATTTTATTTTTCGTATTAAAATTTGAACATATTAAATTTTTTTTTTGACGTATTAAAATTCGAACCGATTTGAACTCAACTTGAACTATTAACGCTGATTAAAATTCGATTCGAGTCGATTAAAATTTATATTTTTTTACATATCAAAATTTGGATTGATTAAAATTTAATGCAAGTTGATTTAATCAACTTGAATCAAGTTTTAATTAATCCAAATTTTAATACGCCAAAAAAATCATAACATAGAGAGAGTTTTATTGAAGATATGCCTATTTAGAGAAAGTGTAGATGAAATTTTTACTAAAATATATCTTGGACAATAGAAGGGGGTGTCCTTGAAGATATGATAAATTAGAAGGAATGCAATTGAAATTTTTCCTATTTTTTAATTTTTTTTTTATATTTTTTGCCTATTATTTTGGGAGATTAGATAATTATTACAGAAATTTAGAAAGTTATACAATTAATTTTTTTAAAATATATATATATATATATAAGTTATATTTAATTAATAGGACAGATGAGTGGTTAAATGAGACATATGGTGAAGTGTAATTAGATAATAGCATTTATTGTGAATTTGGGATCAAATAAGAAGAATTATAAGAAAATAGAAANACTGTTTATTGGAATTTATGTTTGTGGAAATTAGGATTTATTGAAATTAGGTTATAAGTGTGATCAACAAGTTCAGCCAAAGAGTCAGTTAGATGAAGTTTCCCCACTAGACGAAGTTTCTGCAACCTTTTTTTTTGGAAATATTAGTATTTGCCAACAAATTTTGCAGGGAAAGGCTCAATGATGCAAGTGTTTGTCGATGAACTTCCCAACTCTTTGAATAATAATAAATTTGTTAAATTATTTATCAATACGAGCAGGTAACAGAGAGCTATTATTGTTGGGTTAGCCTCATTTCCACTCTATTGTTTATTAAGTGAAGTNAGTGTTTATTGGAATTTATGTTTGTGGAAATTAGGATTTATTGAAATTAGGTTATAAGTGTGATCAACAAGTTCAGCCATAGAGTCAGTTAGATGAAGTTTCCCCACTAGACGAAGTTTCTGCAACCTTTTTGTTGGAAATATTAGTATTTGCCAACAAATTTTGCAGGGAAAGGCTCAATGATGCAAGTGTGTGTCGATGAACTTCCCAACTCTTTGAATAATAATAAATTTGTTAAATTATTTATCAATACGAGCAGGTAACAAAGAGCTATTATTGTTGGGTTAGCCTCATTTCCACTCTATTGTTTATTAAGTGAAGTTGTCAAGAACACAACCCTTAATAGTTAGAGCAACTCTTTTCTTGGACCGGTTGGAAGACATTACCGAAACTACCTAGAAGAAAATGATGACATATCATCAATTGTGATGTGTAAGATCCCTGAGGAAAGAATATGATGAAGCTGAGCTGCTCTTTCAAGTGGCTTTAAATGAGATGTTTCAATTGTTTGTAACAGAGGTGCCCTTTTTTTTAATCCTCAATTACTATATTTGATGTTTCAAATATTATAATTGAAGATGCTTTAGTATTGCAGGTGGTATTTTTGTTTCTTTGTCAAAGCAAAATAAAATTTTAAACTGAATTGTGATAAATTATGGGTTTCACTTTTTTTTCATGGCAGGTGAAAGTAGGGGACTTTGGGAGTGGAAAATGGTCGTAGGGTGAGTGAGAGGTTAGAGTTAGAAGGTTTATGGAGGGGATTTTTCAAGTGGCCATTAGCATGGACAACATGGAGTAGCATTGACGGAATGATGGTCATTTGAGTAGGTGGGGAAGGGAACCCATTAAGTTGGCCACCTTACTAGAACACCAATGATGACAATGACTGGTATGCTATTAGTCTCCTTTAATCTATTTGTTAATGGTTCTTTAATATTTCCATTCATTAGTCATAGTTGTAGCATTGCTCCACTCATTTTCTGACTTATAGTTGGTTTTTAATTCTATTGCAAAGTGGATTGTGAAATTGAATATTGTGATCTAATGCAACTTTCAACCAAGAGCTCCTATTCTTTTTTGGCCTCTTGGAAATACGTGGTGAGTCAGAATTCACTAGTTTAATTACGTATTAGATAAATATATTCAATTTTTTTTTTTTTTACTTTCTCCAACTGTGTAATAAGTGTTTTTCCTAATACTTTTACAGGATAAGTTGGATAATCATATTGATCTTATACCCTTGCTTAGATAATGGATCCTGAAATTCACAAGATTCTTGAACGCTTCAAATTTTAGAAGAATTAAAACTGAGGATGAGATGGTTAAAAAGTTATCGGATATTGTAGAAAGTGTGAGGGAAAAGTGCAAATGAGACGATATTTTGCTAAGAAGCTTCTTGAAGATGGAAAACACATTAGTATTGTTTACTTAAGTTGAAAATTTGGCCCAAGTTAGTAGAAAAATCTATTAACGAATAATGTTTTACCTAAAATACCCTAATCCTTTTGTAGATAACCAATTCTTATGAAACTCAGTCCATCAGTTAGCCATGTGCCCTTTATATAAAAGCTATAATGTTATTCTTTCCAAAAAAAAAAAAAGTAAAGTAGCCAAAAGACTATTAGCTCCTAAATATTTGTTATGTCTATATGCTAATTAGATTATGAAATTTTCAAAACAAAAAGGGACCAACACATTATATAGAATGTTTTATTTTGCATTCTATATTTTTTGACATTTTTAACTTTGTTTACATTTTCTGCTAAATTTCCTTAACTTCTTACATTTTTTTACATTTTATGCTAAATCAATTATAGATGTATAAAAACATTATACTTATACATACATAATTATAATTCAATTATAATTAAAAATGATTCACATGCAATACATGTGTGCATCAACTAGTGTCTAAAAAGTGTAGAAAATTTTGATAAACAAGTAATAATTATGAGGTTTGAATGTGGGATTAGGGAAGAGCACTGGCCACCATATATTCCTGGGTACTTACATAATAGACTTGCTGGTCAACTGGCCCGTTTGGAGACTTAAACTTGTCCATCTTCTTGAACTCTTGCTTTTGCAATATGGTATTAAGTAAAATATATTCAAAATTTGTTTTTTGTGTTCCTAAAAAAAAAAAAATTCACAGAAAACAGAAGATATTGTAAAGGAAATAAGACCAATCCCATTGCCCTACCTTCTAACTTTCAGAGATACATGCCATTCAAAGCCCGAGGGGTCTAGAGGATTGGAGGTCCAGTTCATTGTGAGAANAAAATCACAGAAAACAGAAGATATTGTAAAGGAAATAAGACCAATCCCATTGCCCTACCTTCTAACTTTCAGAGATATATGCCATTCAAAGCCCGAGGGGTCTAGAGGATTGGAGGTCCAGTTCATTGTGAGAATGTTAATTTGAAATGCTACTGATAAAAAGTTTGAAGACAACATATTTCATCCTCTGTGAATCAACCCATTATAAACAAGGGAATTAACAACTGAATGGCTAATTGTCATCTTTCAGACTTTAGCTTTCCGCTTCCCTGGTAAGCGTTTTCGTGCTAGTGACAGCCTGGACCTCGAAGATCCATCTGTTTCCCCTTCACTATCTTCACTGTCCAAAACAATCACTGTTTCAGATGCTAGCGATCCTCCTTCCTGTTGTTCGATCCCTCCAGCAAATTTTTCATCATGATCTTGCTTAGGCTGCTGCTTACCATCATACCTGCAGTCCTGCAGCAATAGCATTGATTTGGATGATTTTGCCGATGGCTTTTCAGACTGCAAGGTAGGCATCTGGTTGCCACCATTGTTGCCCACTTGCAATTGGCACAGAGGTTCCAATGGCAGCTTCCCACGAATACCAAACAGTTTTTTAGAATCTACATTTGTGGCACAGCTCCCTGCTTCCCCTTCATTGTATTCACTGATTTTTGAGACCAACGAAGACATGGATGATGCTGTAGATAGGCTGTAGGGGTGTGCAACCATCAAACCTTTATTTGCAGCCATCTTCTCCTTATTATCCTCTTCCTGATTTTGAGATGAGGCTAAAGGCCTCAAAGAAAGCTTCCTCCCAGCCAAACCTAGCTTCTTACGTCCTACATTTTTTAAGCCACTTGCAGTTCTGTCATTAAGATACATTGGATTCTGCATTTCGTTATGGCTTACAGCATGGTGAATTGGCAAGGTCTCATCAGATACATTAACATGAGAAGACAAAGATTTAGGCAAAGTGCACATTTTCTCACCATTATCATGGCTTCTTTGGCGTGAGCGTGAAGATTCTAGTAACTGCTCTCTGACAGGACACAACAGCTTCTTTGAGCTTGTGCTTTTGCTCTCACTCATTGAATTAAAAAAATGCTCTTGATGAGATTGTTGCTCATGGTAGTTGCTATACTGCAGCGCCGGTCTGGACTCTGCATAACTGACAGAAATGCTTTGGGGGTTCAAAATGGATGAACACTGATTTGCCACAACATTCTCCTTTTCATCAACATTTTTCATCTGGGATGGACTCAATGATGCCAGTGATAATTTCCTCCTGTTCCTTTGTAGCTTCTCATGATTTTGATAACACTCAGTGGACTCTTTATTTGACTCTTGTTCTGGCCCTTTAACTTCCATTTGGCTTTTGGAGACATGAGCAATATTTTCCTCATTGACTCTCGTATCACTTTCCCTTTTCTGACTTGGCCCTGAAGACTCGAACGACAACTTCCTGCTGATCCCACAGAGCTTCTTATCACTTACAAAGTCCTCATTAACTTCATGCTTCAATGTATCCGATCCTTTAGGTTCCATCTGTAGTAAGTAAAAGTTAAGAATTAAGAAGTGCTAGTGCAATTCAAAATACTAGATCGTATGCTGTTTATTACCATGCTTGAATTTGAGATAATTTGACGGCTTTGGCTGCAACCATGATCCTCACTTGCTCCAGCCCTGGCATATTTCTCAGTCATAGACTGTGCCTTCTGGTCAAAAGCTTGTCTGTTATATTTGTACTCCCTGCTCTGCACATTAATCCAAAAGTAACATAAAATCTAAAAAGACAACTTCATCACACCATGCAGCAACAATTTGCAAAAACGTACTTACCGCTTCACACATTAGGCCATCATCAGGGTTGGGTTCACTCAACAACAATCCAATGCATGTTAACACGGCTGAAATGTTTAGAGATGGTTGCCATGTACCCTGCTTTGATTGCAAGCTACCATTGTTATGAATATAATTTATTACAATAAATAAAGTCGTTATGATGAAAAGGTAATTAAAATGTGGCATTGGTTGCTTTAAAGAATCTACCAAGTCTACACCGAATAACATATCCAGTCCATTGAAACAAGCATACAAAAATGACAAAATCCCATGAGTTCCACTGGGCATCAAACTTTTTCATCGTACAATTAATTGTTTTCCTCTTGTTTTACACACACACACATATACCCCATAAGTGTTGGGTTTTTTTTGTTCATTCATAACTGTTGGTTGACTGACATGAAAACTGGATGAAAAAAGAGGAAGTTTAACAGAGATACTGAGGTGGTGAAATAAAAAAAGGAAAACAAAAGGTAGTACAAAAGTCTCAATTGCTGGATAACTCCAAAACTTAAAAAATAATGCATCTTCCTTTTCCAATTCAGCTTGTTTTGCGTGATTGAGGGTGGTATTTCGTTAGAATCCTGAGTTAATTTTCATGAGAAATGATAGTAATTGCACAGTTCAATTAAGTTGTACCAAATCATTATGAATGACCATTCCTAGAAGCCACCCAACTGACAAGGAAGCTAAAACAAGAAATAAAGCAAGTGAACAAACAAACATTGTTGACCTTATCAATATGAAATAAATGCATCATCAAATTATCCTTGTTTTCCTATTTCAATTCCATTTGATTAAATTGATGATTATTCAAGTAAAAAAATGTGGCTGCTTAATGAACCACAAAGGTGATATCGACGGGGGACTGTAAAGTGGCAAAGTTTAATGGTTGCAGCAGGGATATTTAAGGTGAAAGGTGTACTAAGGCGCAAAGGTCCCTTGGGGCCTAGGCAGGCAAAAGGCAAGGTAAGTAAGGCGCAAGTTATAGATAATATGCAAATGATTTTTTTCAGAATATGACGTATCATCAAAAAACACAAAATATAAGCAAATATTCAAAAAATGGAAACATCATAAAATATCCAAGTTGCCAAATATTCTAAACTGAGGCTCATTTCATAAATACATGCCATTATTGAACCGTCTTAATTTAGATAAACAAAACCTTTTATTACAGAGGCAAAACTTTTCTTAACTTTCCAATTTGTGCAATATCAATCCATATGAATTATGAAAATATAAAGCATTCAACCAACAATTTTACAAATCCAATTCAGTTATTCACAAGAACATAGCTATATTATTTATCAAAATACAGCCAAAAAACAATCAATTAAGTCCAAATAAATAAGAAAAGTGTGACAGTTGAATTGAGAGAAGAGGTGAATCTTAAGGCTTTATTTTGGCATTGAGTTGGGTCAAATTAAATTTTATAATATGTTTGGGTGTATCACCTACACGGCTACACCCAACACATAGTGTACTTGCAAAAAGTTATTAACCTGCATGCATCTGGAAGAGAAAAAGACAACCAAAAAGTTTTCACTGAAGCATGTCTGATTCTGATAGGCTACTTGGGCCTTGTGCCTAAACACACTAGGCGCACCTTAATCGCATGGCCTTGCCTTGTTTTGATGAGACGCTATAGCTGAGACTTCTGCATCTTTGGCCTACGAGCAACCTTAAGCGTGCCTTTAAAAAAAACCAGGTTGCAGGATTTTGTTATTTTCATGTGTGCATTATATCAACATTCAGGACGGACACAGCTATGGCGACCAGCGAATCAAGGAACACTCCTTTTACTATGAAACGAGGTTCATCAGTTGCATAGTTACTGCCACAAGAAAATAAATGCTACAATATTGTCTCAAAGGAGTGCATGTCATTTTCAAAATTGCTATCTGTTTTCATATGGAAGCATCGTGTATACTTCTGATCAGGAAAAACAGGTGAACCATAACTTTCCATCCACACCACAAAAGCTTAATGAATTAGTTAAGCTTAACCAGGAAAGCTTATTCCTTAACACCTACATCTCGTGCTCCTCAATATAAATAATGACAAAGAAGACCGAATTCATGCAAGTATATTCGAGTTCCCTAAGGCAACTCATTTTTGGCATATTAAATACCATTTACCAAAAATACCATCGGTCTGGTGAGGACACTTTATATCGACCTATGCAAATACTGTGTTGAGATCCATAAGGTAGTAGATCTATGTTGGCTAAGCTATCAAATTAGATTTGATCATCTTAACATGAAACTATCCCCCAAGTGTTGGTTTACTGATGTCGAAAAGGGATAAAAAAGAGGTACTTGTAATAGTGTAATAGGTGCACAAGTCAGCAATGTAAATCAAAATATATTTTTTCCTTTTTCGATTCAATTTCTGTTATGGTGATTAAAGGCAGTACATCAGCAACCTTTGTAACTTCCATAAAAAAATAACAGAACTGCACAGTTTTAATTAAGCTGTGTCAACTCATTGTGTACATGACCATGGTTAAGAGCTTTTGCATTGTGAAGGCTTTGAATCAAAATCAAATGAATAGTCCTAAACATTCACAAAAGAAGCGCCAATCGCTGCTATTGGAAAACGAACCTTTGGGGGAAGATTGAGAATGTCTAGGCAGATCCGCCCTCCATTATCAATATTTGGATGATAGATAGGAGTAGCAAAGGTCACAATTGGAGGCTGAAATGGATACCTAAAAACCCACAAAAATTCTCAATTCGCCCAGAGAAGTTACACTTACCAAAATCAACCAAAGTAAAAAATATAAACATTTAACGTACGATTATCAATACAACAATCGCTGTTTGCCCAAACAAGAATAAGCAGAAAAAAAAAATGGAATAGTAAATTACACCTTTCGGGTATTTGAATCTTTATCTTAAAGACCCCCTTAGCATAAACAGTTCCTTCAGGACCTTCAATCTCTGTGAATTTAACGGGAAAAAAATAAAAAGAAAGAGAGACACACCCACATGAACGCACACGCACATGCCTAGATCAATAANAAATGGAATTGTAAATTACACCTTTCGGGTATTTGAATCTTTATCGTAAAGACCCCCTTAGCATAAACAGTTCCTTCAGGACCTTCAATCTCTGTGAATTTAACGGGAAAAAAAGAAAAAGAAAGAGAGACACACCCACATGAACGCACACGCACATGCCTAGATCAATAACTTCAAACATACATCCAAATATATCTATGCGTGTGTGCGTATGAGAGAGAGAGAGAGAGGACTTACGGGCGTCTATGGAGGAGAGATAAAATGAAGAGAGGTCAGAGTCAGGGTAGAGGAGAGGGAAGGAGGCGGCGGGAGGTGGGTCGGTGAGGAGGAGCTTGAGCTCCTTCTGCATTCGGAAATTCAGTCTCGCTGCTTGTGCCATTTCGCCACCAGTTTGGTTTCGCAGATTTGGGTTTTTAGTACTGGGATTGGGATTTTGTGGTTGGGGCAGATCAAAAAGCGCGGGCTCAGAAAGAAACGAAAATGAAAAAGTAAAACATTGGGTAGTGTTGAGAGTGGGATTTGAACCCACGCCCTTTCGGACCAGAACCTTAATCTGGCGCCTTAGACCAACTCGGCCATCTCAACTTTGTNAACACCTCTTCCATAACACATTTCCCTCTCAATTTTCTCTTTCCAAATTTAGTCATTACTGTTGAAACTACTTGAGAAGTTTTCAAATAAAAACTTGTTATTATTAATTAAATGAAGTTACATCTGGATTTCTTGTCAAAGACCCAAAATCAATGAAGGATTAGTAGGGTTTTGTAAAAGGAATTGTGCGGGTTGAAACCTCCTCAAACTAGTTTGAGATAATAACACCTGACTGAACAAGGGGTGAGATTCTTGCAACAAGAAACAAGATTAGAAGGGAGGCTGGAGACGTGTCTGGTGTATCCCCTTCGATGTCTAAGTCAGTCAACAGTTAGCGTTCAAGGCAAAGATGATGAAGCACTGTAAGTTTATTTGAGCATATGTGTACTTGAGGTCCAACCCTTTGAGCTATATATACATTGAGAGATGATGACAAGGAAACTTGTGAATCACATCAAGCCAATAGGTCTAATATACTACGACTAAAATCTTCCTTCGAGGTTGTCATATCAATAATTTTTCAATTCTCGAGCTGCACATTTAGTACGCCTATGAACATCTTACAAGTACTTAGGGAACCGAGCATTCAATGATGCCCGTCAAGAATTTGTTCAGTTGCGTCAATCATCAATTGAGAAGCATCGAGCATTTATGGTTAAGTGTCGAGCACTTATTGAGATGCCTCCCAAGATATCAACCTGTTGATCTACGTCAGCAAGAGTCATGCATTCTTCCTTCCTTCACGAGATTCGTTGTAGATCCCGATGTTGATGTGACAAAATGGTTGTTTGTCCTCTGCCACACATCGCGTCAATTACTATGCATAGAGCAAGTATTCCAAACTGAATTAATGCTCAAACACCTTTCTCAATCCCAAGAGACATTGTATCCCGAGTGTGAAAGTAGCTCAATACAACAAACGAGGTCCACATNCGTCTTACAAGTACTTAGGGAACCGAGCATTCAATGATGCCCATCAAGAATTTGTTCAGTTGCGTCGATCATCAATTGAGAAGCATCGAGCATTTATGGTTAAGTGTCGAGCACTTATTGAGATGCCTCCCAAGATATCAACCTGTTGATCTACGTCAGCAAGAGTCATGCATTCTTCCTTCCTTCACGAGATTCGTTGTAGATCCCGATGTTGATGTGACAAAATGGTTGTTTGTCCTCTGCCACACATCGCATCAATTACTATGCATAGAGCAAGTATTCCAAACTGAATTAATGCTCAAACACCTTTCTCAATCCCAAGAGACATTGTATCCCGAGTGTGAAAGTAGCTCAATACAACAAACGAGGTCCACATGTCATATGACGCCCCTAAAATCGTGATCACCCATTAACCAACGAAAATATTCGTGAATGCCGCATAATCTGACACCACGGACAACATCTCTTTTACCGGGATCACAAAAACACAAAGTTTAAGCAGAGTCTCCCTTGTACCGGACACTTCCAAATGCACAACATGTGTACACTTCGATCATATGATCCAACTGAGATCCAATATACAACAATTTATCCTCATTTAATGTTCATTTATGTCATTTGAACAAAAAAAACCCATGACCCATGGGCCTAGCAAAACATTNACATGATCCATCTGAGATCCAATATACAACAATTTATCCTCATTTAATGTTCATTTATGTCATTTGAACAAAAAAAACCCATGACCCATAGGCCTAGCAAAACATTTCAAAATTTGAGATTTTAACAAAACCTACTGGTAGAAGATGTGNATATGATCCAACTGAGATCCAATATACAACAATTTATCCTCATTTAATGTTCATTTATGTCATTTGAACAAAAAAAACCCATGACCCATGGGCCTAGCAAAACATTTCAAAATTTGAGATTTTAACAAAACCTACTGGTAGAAGATGTGCAAGATCTACCAGTAGAAAAGGTTACTGGAAAAGTTCTACAGGTAGGTTTAGCCCACTGGAAAAGTTCTACCACGAAAATTAAAGTTCTACCAGTAGATTTAACCTACTGGACAAGTTCTGTCGGTAGAAGAACTCGTCATTCTACCGGTGGGTCTCACCAATTTCCACCCATTTCCATCCTTTTTTAATTTCAATTTATTCCAACCTTGTACAACAACCCAACTCATATAACATGACATTTTAAATAAAATACAGTTCATGCAACTTCGATACAATCCTTTACATACAATTAATGTCCCAAAAACTAGATAACATCTTAGTTTTACAAAAATATAATTTAAAGTCACATTTCGATTCTTCTTCGTCAATGAGGGCCTGAGTGAGAGTCATCTATCGGCTCATATCCCACACCTAAAATGTTGTCCCCATAAAAGGGTGAGTCACACTCAATAATGTATCTCCTAAATAGGCTACTCCCCAACCTAAATGTATATGAAATGCTCACATGCAAATTCAATAAGCAATAATCATCATTCAAGAATATGCAATTCAATGATGGATCTTTTATGACATGTCATGTTATGAGATGAGACTCACACATGCAACTCAATTCGAGCTTTTACCAGCTCCAATCACTCATGCATTACCATGAGTATAAAATCGAGTTCTTTCAAGTCATTGTCATTGATGTTGTACATCTAATAGTCTTTTTTTAAAAATAAACCATGTATCTTTGTTGGGTAGCAGAATTTTGGTGTCTCACTGTCGGTTCTACACACCGATACACTTTTTTAGACTTTCACCAGTGGGAGTGTATAAATCAGTAACCGGATCTTGCATCCGAGGGAGTATCTAGTCCTTCTTGCTATACCTGACACAAGTTTTTCATGCAACCGTACGATTCTGTCGAACCTTGGTTCGATTGTACCGAGTCTACTTATCAACTATTAAAGATGGTNCCCATGCATTGCCATGAGTATAAAATCGAGTTTTTTCAAGTCATTGTCATTGATGTTGTACATCTAACAGTCTTTTTTTAAAAATAAACCATGTGTCTTTGTTGGGTAGCAGAATTTTGGTGTCTCACTGCCGGTTCTACACACCGATACACTTTTTTAGACTTTCACCAGTGGGAGTGTATAAATCAGTAACCGGATCTTGCATCCGAAGGAGTATCTGGCCCTTCTTGCTATACCTGACACAAGTTTTTCATGCAACCGTACGACTCTGTCGAACCTTGGTTCGATTGTACCGAGTCTACTTATCAACTATTAAAGATGGTGTTTGATCCAACAACATGCACACACACCCATACTCATGTCAAATGCCCATAAAATGGGATGTTTCTCGTGCTTATGCAAATATATATGTACAATTTACAATTCTCATCATTATGCAACTAAGATCTCAATTGTTGTTTTAACAATATGTTCCATATGTCATGTGCACAATTTGAATATTTCAATAACCATCAATAATCACAGTGTTAATATATCATATGCATATACCGACATCAATCTCAAACATGTTATTCCATAATCTATGCTAATAATATACTTAATTCACAAAGACACAATATAAATACATAACACGCCCACATAAACACAATTTTTCTAAGAAATTACAAGATAGCAATTTCTACACACCAATTCAAGCTAGANCGTGCTTATGCAAATATATATGTACAATTTACAATTCTCATCATTATGCAACTAAGATCTCAATTGTAATTTTAACAATATGTTCCATATGTCATGTGCACAATTTGAATATTTCAATAACCATCNTCGTCTTTCGATAACTAGGTCGTTTTAAGGTTAGACAAGTGTCAAGATACTCAAATCTATACAGTGTGTTCGAATCTTGAAGATTTTTTTTTATAAAAAAATAAAAATTAAAGTACAATTATTTGCTTAATTTTTGAAGACTTGGCCATATAAAAACAACATTTTATGCTCAAGAATTTTAAATCAATGNATAACCCTAGATTGAAAATAAATCTAATTAGGGAGAAAATCCTACCTCTTGAAGCATAAAACAAGATTGTATAACCTTCAAAAACACTAACCAAGATCAACCCCTTTAATTTTTCAAAATCTAGTCTCGAAAACTTCTGAGAAATCTGTCTTTTTTTTGGTACGTAGACGTAGCCCTTCATCGCGTAGATCAACTTTAATACTTGGCCTGAAAGATTCCGACCGAAAGAACTTCATAGATCGTAAAGAGAAGTTAGAGTTTTTTCTCTCTCTTCCTCTTTCCAACAAAATNGCTATTGAATTAACAGTAATGTTATACCGACTAAATTTTTAGACTAATTAAAAGTTCAAATGACATGACAGTTGATTATTTGGAGTCTTTATTGGGATCCAAATGATATGACACCAAATAAAAAAGTACAAGTTAGTTGTCATGTCATTTGAATTCTTAATTTGGTTTAAAAATTTGATCAGTATAACATTATTGTTGATCTAATCGTAAAAAAAGTCTGAAAAGAGAAGAGCCGCACACGTGGCGGACCCACATATCTCTTTACTCGCCAGTGCACCAAAGAAAAATCTCTGAGCCACTTGTTTGGCCATTCTATCATATTTGAGCTTNACAACCCTAGATTGAAAATAAATCTAATTAGGGAGAAAATCCTACCTCTTGAAGAATAAAACAAGATTGTATAACCTTCAAAAACACTAACCAAGATCAACCCCTTTAATTTTCCAAAATCTAGTCTTGAAAACTTCTGGGAAATCTGTCTTTTTTTTGGTACGTAGACGTAGCCCTTCATCGCATAGATCAACTTTAATACTTGGCCTGAAAGATTCCGACCGAAAGAACTTTATAGATCGTAAAGAGAAGTTAGAGTTTTTTCTCTCTCTTCCTCTTTCCAACAAAATCTGATGGGTAAATGGGGGAGAAAATCTGATTTTTCTCCCCTATTTATACTCCTTGAATGCTTGGCTCTCGTTGCGCCACACAACCTCCATTTTTGGGTCCGATTTTGTCCTGAAATAATTTAATTTCGTCTCGGTTCAAGTTCAAAATATTTTTATATAAACTTCCTTTAAATTATTTTTCAACTTTTAAAATTTTATTCCATTTTTCATTTTTAAGTCATGGCCCACTCGATCGTCTTGTAAAACACGAAAATTTGATTGTCTCGGAATTTGACAAAAAATGACTGGATAATTAGATTTCGCGAGACGAATCCAATAGTGAGTGCAATTGATTATGATCCAACTATATAGACGTGACAGGAATCTAAACATTGACATCGATCCACAGTTATGATAGAGTAACACAATCTCAACAAAGTGGTTCTACCACATAACCGTTCTTTAATGTCNTTTCCACGCTCCCCTCAAGGCGCGTGCGGTCGTGAATATGTGTTTGGTCGCTAAAAAGAATAATACTTTATTGAAATCTAATTTTTTAACATATTTTATTGACATAATCTATCACAACCATTAAATTGATAACAAGTTTCAAAGAATACTGAATCCCACTATCAATCTAATAGTTATGAGTGATTAGATCAATAAATTAAATTAATAAATAAGGTTCAAATAAGAATGTTATGTTAAAACAAGTGGCGAGACTAATGATAGTTTATGAACTTGATTAACATTGCGCTTAAAGTTTTAGTTGAAAAAGATGCTACCAAGTAACATTGAATTTAACTTGCTTGTATCATTAATCACGAGGAACAAATTAACAATTTCACTAATTTGCTTGAGTATCATTTTCATTTAAAAAAGAATTAGAGAAATAATTGTTGAGAATCCAAAGACACATTGTGGAAGCGTAGGATCAAAGACATACCTTATTCGTTTTAATCCAAAAATCGTTTGAGGATATTTCACGTATTTTAGAATCTAAATCAACATCTTTTCTTTAATTGTTCGAATAATATGGTGTTGTTATGTAAGAATAATCAACACCAAGTTTTTTATAGCACAAAAGTCTTACAAATGTTATGTAGAGAGAGAGAGAGTAGGAGAGATATTAACGTTAGATGAATTATCAGAGGTGTGTAATCTATTGCATTGTCTTGGGTTTATATAGACAACTAATGAGTATCATTAAGAAATACATCCCATATGAACATGTCTGTTAATATTTAAAAGACATGTATTTTTTGTAATAAATGATACTTCTTGGTAAATGATACATCTAAAAAACATGCCTCCTTAGGCATTCTTTAATTTTGAGTCAACCTACAATGGGCGCCCCTGTTTCAGGTCCATGACCCAACCTATATCTAACAATAATAATGTTAGATTGACCAATGACCAAAAACTGGACCAAATAATGTGCATTACCATAATAAGAAAAGCATTTAAATTTCAAATGTCTAAAAATGGACTCACAAAGGGTTTGAGTTTTGCATGGACGTGGAGGCGGAAAAAGAAACATTGTGCTCCTCTTTAGAGAAGAATTATTGTCACCACAATATGAAGTAGACTATCTATTGATGATTATTTTGTAATTTCTTTTAAATGATAATGTTTTTTTCTGGACTTTCTACATTAACGTTTTTGCNCTAGGAAGATCAGCAGCCAGTGGGGGAAATACACACCATCTCAGGGGAACTAGCAAGTGGGAGAGAATCACTTTCCGCGATGAAGGCCCATGCCAGGAAGGCAAGACATGTCTACAAGATGCGCCCATCTAAGGTGCCGAANAAAGTTTATGGTACATGCATTTACCACTATATGCTGGGGTGGGGGGTAGAGGAGCCAACTGAAGGGAAGTAGGGCTGCGAGAGGGTTACCGAACAGGAGAATACAAGCTTGTTAGAGATATTGAAATATTGGATGCTATTAATCTANAACAGGAAGGCGACGTGGTCATATCTTTTTAAGACAAGGACCTGGAGGAAATCCAACACCCCCATGACAACCCCTTGGTGCTCACCATGACGGTGGGCAATTTTCATGTGCACAGGATCCTGGTGGATAATGGTAGCTTTGCGGATATCCTGTTTGTAGAGGCCTATGACAAGCTCAACCTGGGCAGGGAGAGGCTACAGCCAATCAGGTCACCCCTCATTGGATTCTCAGGGGAAAAAGTGTATCCCCTTGGATCCATCACACTTCCCGTCACCGCCGGAGTAACACCCCGAAGCTCCACAGTCATGGTCAACTTCCTGGTAATAGAGTGCCCGTCAGCCTACAACATCATATTAGGGCGGCCAGCTCTTAACACATTGAGAGCTGTGCCCTCTACCTACTATTTCGTTCTCCGCTTTTCAACCTTAAATGGTGTCGGAGAGGTCAAAGGGGACCAAATAANTTACATACCTCTGAATTAATAAAATACCCGGCAACTGAAGTCATTGAAGAGTGGACGT
>CAUOFW020006057.1:1501618-1551625 GCA_963454935.2 Ilex paraguariensis | reverse complement strand
ACTCTCCATCTATACCTTTCTGCTTCCCCATCAGCGGTAAGCTCAGTGCTCGTTAGAAACAACAATGGAGTGCAGAAACCAGTTTATTACGTGAGCAGGGCATACCGGGGGGCAGAGGTCAGATATTCAGCACTAGAAAAAATGGCACTCGTTCTGGTCACGACAGCGAGACGGTTGCGACACTACTTCCAGGGGCATCGTATGGTGGTCATCACCGACCAACCTCTTAAAAGAATCTTGGGAAAGTTGGACGTATCTGGCAGACTTCTTAAATGGGCAGTAGAACTTGGGAAATTCGACATTCAGTACCAACCTAGGACGGCCATCAAAGCACAAGCCCTAGCAGATTTCGTAGCTGAACTCACACCAACAGAAGATGGGAACAGTGAGGATCCCCAAATGCCCAACGGAGACATCAAGAANATGCCATGAAGGCACAGGGACCCCAGACTGTTGACCACCTGGTAAGGCGTACTGATACGCCTTTCAAACCTGATGTAGCAAACTACCCCCTCCCTCAGAAGTTCAAAATGCCATCTGTGGAGACCTTTGATGGAACAAAGGATCCACTGGACCACCTCGACACTTACAAGACCTTGATGCAATTGCACAACGTACCAGACGAAATCATGTGCAGGGCATTCCCAACCACATTAAAGGGGTCTGCCCGACAGTGGTTTGCTAAGCTCTCCCCCGCCTCTATTGCCTCTTTCGCCGAGCTTAGCAGATCATTCGTCTCACACTTCATTGGAGGGCGTCGCCACCAGAAGCCAGTTACGCACCTGCTTAGTATAAAGCAGGACCGCGAGGAGAGCCTGAGGAGTTACCTCACTCGTTTTAACGAGGAGGTACTCCAAGTTGATGAACCTGACGACAAGGTGACGATGACCGCTTTCTTGGGTGGCCTCCGTTCATCAAGTTTCCTTTTCTCAGTTCTGAAGCGCCCACCGAAGAGCATGCCAGAGCTGCTAGCCAAGGCCCAAAAGTACATAAACGCAGAAGACATCACAAGGGCCAGGCGGGGTGAGTCTTCCAGAGCAGGGGATAAAAGGAAGGAAAGGGAGAGGGACGATAAGAAGGGGACCAGCAACAAACATGGCAGGACAGAGAAAGTCCCTGTCAAGGACCGGCTAGGTCCTGCTCCTCAGAGGAACCGTCAACCTTTCACTCCCCTCAATGCTTCCGTGGAACACATCCTATTCCAGATCCAGGATGACCCCGCGATAAAGTGGCCTGGAAAAATGAAGTCTCCTCCAAATCGCAGAAATCCTAACAAGTATTGCCGCTTCCATCGTGACCACGGGCATGACACCGACGATTGCTACGACCTCAAGAGGCAAATTGAGGAGCTCATCCAGCGTGGTCACTTGCGTCAGTACGTTGCTGGAAGGGAACGTGTACCACAACCTCACAACCAGGAAGATCAGCAGCCTGTGGGGAAAATCCACACTATCTCAGGGGGACTAGCAGGTGGAGGAGAATCACTTTCCGCGATGAAGGCCCATGCCAGGAAGGCAAGACATGTCTACGAGATGCGCCCATCTAAGGTGCCGAAGCAGGAAAGCGACGAGGTCATATCTTTTTCAAACAAGGACCTGGAGGAAATCCAACACCCCCATGATGACCCCTTGGTGCTCACCATGACGGTGGCCAACTTTCATGTGCACAGGATCCTGGTAGATAGTGGCAGCTCTGCAGATATCCTATTTGCAGAGGCCTATGACAAGCTCAACCTGGGCAGGGAGAGGCTATAGCCAATCAGGTCACCCCTCATTGGATTCTCAGGGGAAAAAGTGTATCCCCTTGGATCCATCACACTTCCCGTCACCGCCGGAGTAACACCCCGAAGCTCCACAGTCATGGTCAATTTCCTGGTAATAGAATGCCCGTCAGCCTACAACATCATATTAGGGCGGCCAGCTCTTAACACATTAAGAGCTGTGCCCTCTACCTACCATCTCGTTCTCCGCTTTCCAACCTCAAATGGAGTCGGAGAGGTCAAAGGGGACCAAATAACAGCCAGAGAGTGCTATGTATCCTCTATGAAGGCTAGGAAGCCCCAAGAAGCATTGCAGGTTGAGGTCCTTGACCCAAGGGATGACTCCGCAACAGAAAGAGGAGAACCAGTCGAGGAACTCATCCCTGTGGTCTTAGAAAAGGAGCACCCAGACAGAAGAATTTACATTGGCTCTTCCCTTTCTGAAGAGCTGGCTCCCCTGTTGATTGAATTTTTGGAGCATAATATGGACATCTTTGCTTGGTCGCATGAGGACCTTGAGGGCATCAACCCGGAAGTAGCTACCCACCACCTCAATGTCGATCCGCGGTACAAGCCTGTTCGCCAAAAGTTAAGGGGAGCCTCCACTGAAAGGGCCCAAGCCATGGACAAGGAGATTAGAAAGCTGGTTGATAACGGAGCAGTCAGGGAAGTGGCGTATCCAGAGTGGCTCTCCAACGTAGTAATGGTCACTAAGGCTAATGGGAAGTGGCGTCTCTGTGTCGACTTCACAGAACTGAACAAGGCATGCCCAAAAGATAGTTATCCACTGCCGCGGATTGACCTCCTCATCGACGCCACCGCTGGGCATGAGTTGCTCACTTTCCTGGATGCATACTCGGGGTACAACCAGATTAGCATGCATCCCCCAGACCAAGAGAAGACATCATTCATCACGCCAAAGGGGACATACTGCTACAGGGTCATGCCCTTTGGGCTAAAGAACGCTGGAGCAACCTACCAACGGCTGGTGAACAAGATGTTCCAGTCTCAGATCGGGCAAACAATGGAGGTGTACGTGGATGACATGCTGGTAAAGAGCCTTGCAGCAGTAGACCACATTGATCACCTCCAAAAAACTTTCAACGTCCTGAGGTCCTATCACATGAAGCTCAACCCTGAGAAGTGCGCCTTTGGTGTGGGGTCTGGTAAATTCCTGGGCTTTATGGTCAATCAGAGGGGAATTGAGGCGAACCCTGACAAGATCAAGGCCATTCTTGACATGAAGTCACCCTCTTCAACCAAGGAGCTCCAGCGCCTCAATGGAAGAATCGCAGCATTAAATAGGTTTGTCTCCAAATCTGCAGACAAATGTCTCCCTTTTTTCAAAACTCTCCGAAAAGCCTTTGAGTGGAAACCTGAGGCAGATGAGGCTTTTCAAAGGCTCAAAGTCTACCTAGCAGCACCTCCCCTCCTGTCACATGCTACCCCTGGAGAAACTCTCCATCTATACCTTTCTGCTTCCCCATCAGCGGTAAGCTCAGTGCTCGTTAGAAACAACAATGGAGTGCAGAAACCAGTTTATTACGTGAGCAGGGCATACCGGGGGGCAGAGGTCAGATATTCAGCACTAGAAAAATTGGCACTCGCTCTGGTCACGACAGCGAGACGGCTGTGACACTACTTCCAGGGCCATCGTATGGTGGTCATCACCGACCAACCTCTTAAAAGAATCTTGGGAAAGTTGGACGTATCTGGCAGACTTCTTAAATGGGCAGTAGAACTCGGGGAATTCGACATTCAGTACCAACCTAGGACGGCCATCAAAGCACAAGCCCTAGCAGATTTCGTAGCTGAACTCACACCAACAGAAGATGGGAACAGTGAGGATCCCCAAATGCCCAACGGAGACATCAAGAAGCCTAACAAAGATCCTCAAGCAGGCGCCCAACCCTCCTCCTCAGGAGCCCAAACAACTTTCTCTGATGACCGGGCTGCATATCTAGCTCCTGCACCACAGGCTACACCTCTGGATGCCCAGGCACCACAGGCTGCACCTTCGGATGCCCAGGCACCACAGGCTTCACCTCCGGATTCCCAGGCATCACAGGCTGCACCTCCCCGGTCTTCCACTTCAAATTCCAAATTCTCCACTCATCTGCTTTGGAAACTCTATGTAGATGGCTCCTCGACTAGTGAAGGAGGAGGAGCGGNGTAGATTGATCTCCTCATCGACGCCACCGCTGGACATGAGTTGCTCACTTTCCTGGATGTATACTCGGGGTACAACCAGATTAGCATGCATCCCCCAGACCAAGAGAAGACATCATTCATCACGCCAAAGGGGACATACTGCTACAGGGTCATGCCCTTTGGGCTAAAGAACGCTGGGGCAACCTACCAACGGCTGGTGAACAAGATGTTCCAGTCTCAGATCAGACAAACAATGGAGGTGTACGTGGATGACATGCTGGTAAAGAGCCTTGCAGCAGTANCCAGATAAATCACATCCCCAGAGAGGATAATATGGCTGCCGATGCACTCACAAAGCTCGCTTCATCCATGGAAGCCTCATCAGGGGAACCAGTACTAATTGGTCACCAGTGCGAGCCGAGCAGGATGGACATGGAGGCCACAAATATTGACTGTGTATCTACTGAGTCAGACTGGATGACCCAAATTAGGGCATACCTCCAAGAGGGTGTGCAACCAAATGATCCCCTAGAGGCCAGGAAACTAAGGATAAGGGCCTCTAATTTTGCCATCTTGCAGGACACTCTATATAAGAGAGGTTATTCCTTGTTGTGGTTACGATGTCTTTCACCTGAAGAAGCTCATTATGCCTTGCGAGAAATCCACGAAGGAATCTGTGGGAATCACTCTGGAGGGCGTTCCCTTGCCCACAAGACGCTCAGACAAGGCTACTTCTGGCCTACCATGATAAGGGACGCCCAGGAGTTCTCCAAAAAATGCGATAAGTGCCAACGCTTTGCGACTGTGCCGAGGCAACCACCTGAGGAGCTAACAACCATTTCAAGCCCATGGCCTTTCTCCAAGTGGGGCATCGATATCCTAGGCCCCTTGCCTCTAAGCAAAGGGCAGTGCAAGTTCGTAGTGGTAGCAGTCGACTATTTCACCAAGTGGTCAGAGGCAGAACCTTTAGCAAAAATCACAGACGCAAAGGTCAAAGATTTTATCTGGAAAAACTTGGTCTGTCGCTTCGGGATTCCCCATGCCATTGTCAGCGACACGCCCAAGCAGTTTGACAACAAGCTGCTGAACTATTTCTGTTTTGACCTTCAAATAAAACAACCTCACTCCAGCCCGGCACATCCACAAGCAAATGGACAAGCAAAGGTCATGGTAAGAACCGTGCTACGCAATTTAAAGACAAGGCTCGAAAAAGCAAAGGGCCTTTGGGTAGAGGAACTGCCAGGTGTACTGTGGGCTTATCGAACCACACCAAGAACCCCTACTGGGGAGACTCCTTTTTCCCTCGCCTTCGGAACCGAGGCGGTCATCCCTGTGGAAATAGGGGTNCAGTGCTACGCAATTTAAAGACAAGGCTTTAAAAAGCAAAGGGCCTTTGGGTAGAAGAGCTGCCAGGCGTACTGTGGGCTTATCAAACCACGCCAAGAACCCCTACTGGGGANGAGAGGATAAAGGTGGAACAGATGTGCCTGGAGCAGCAGTTGGAGAAGTTGCTAGTTGAGAAAGAGCCACCGTGAAAGCCACATGGGGGGCATCATCCGTCCTTGTCACTTTGGAAGAAGGAGGGCTCCTGCTAGAAAAATGGGACACCACCANCTGGGGAGACTGCTTTTTCCCTCGCCTTTGGAACTGAGGCGGTCATCCCTGTTGAGATAGGGGTACACTCCCTAAGGGTCCAGCACCACGATCCCATCACCAACGAGGAAGGACTCCGCAACAACCTCGACTTGGTGGAGGAAGCGAGGGAGATGGCTATAATCCGCAACGCGAAGTATAAACGGCGCATGACATGGTACTACAATTCGAGGGTGAAGCCCCGTTCCTTCCAACCTGGGGATTTGGTCCTCAAAAAAGTAATCCTCGCTACAAAAGATGCACGCGAAGGGAAGCTGGGACCAAATTGGGAAGGGCCCTACCGCGTAACAGAAGTAGTGAGACCAGGCACCTACAAAATCCAAGATTCTGAGGGAAAAGTTTTACTCCACCCATGGAATGCAGAGCACTTGAAAAGGTATTACCAATGACACCTTGAGAGCATCAAAGCAGTAGAAGTTGGGACTTGATTTGATTTTTAGGGGTGTTACCCAAGATTTCAATGTATTTTTTTTTGGGAATTATTACCCAATATCGCCTTTTATAAGCAATAAATTAATAAAATTTTCTATACCATTTACTCCAAAAAGATTTTCTGTATTTCATTTCAAAGGAGTATCGGTACAAAAATAAGGTCAAATACCGCCTTTTCAAAAAAAAAAAAAAATCAAAAGTCCTAATCACTCTAACTGCTCTCATGGTCGTCCCCCACCTCCTCCTCATTGTCATCAACAGCATCAGATCCCACCTCATCACTGTCGTCAGTGGGCACGAAAGGTGAGAAGTCAATATTAGGGAAAGCGGTAGAAACTTTTCCTCGGAGATCCTCAAAACCATCAATAAAAGCATCTGCAAGACCATTCTCCAAGTCTTCCTCGGCACGGGAAATTCTCTCTCTAGCAGCCGTCAACTTCGCCTCTGCAACAGTTGCCTCTTTGAGCATGGCCCTCCCATGGGCCTCTACAAGCTCAACCTCCCTAAGCGTGCTCCTCTCGTGGACTGCCAAAAGCTCAGCCTCTAGCTTAGTGGTCCTCTCATGGGCTACAACAAGCTCACCATCCCTGAGCGTGCTCCTCTCGTGNATACGCAAAAAAAAAAAAAGGAAAAAGAAGAGGTGTGCAGCATACCGGGTTTTTTAGCAGCACCCCAATGTGTTGGCACCGAAACTCTGTCGACTTCTGAAGCCCATTCTCCACCAATAAAGAAGAAACAAGATTTCCAGTCACTGCAATNATTGCCAAAAGCTCAACCTCTAGCTTAGTGGCCCTCTTATGGGCTGCAGCAAGCTCACCATCCCTGAGCGTGCTCCTCTCGTGGATTGCCAAANGTCACTGCAATTAGAGCGCATTCCTGTAAGCACTGTACCACTCCGTGCGGTAAAATAGTACCATCCCCTATTTGGTGTAGGGGTTNGTCCCTCTCGCTGGCTGCCAAAAGCTCGGACTCAAAATTAGAAGCTTTTTTCATGTGCTGCCACAAGTTCACCCTCCCGGAGCACGTCCCTCTCACGTGTCACCAAAAGCTCAGAATCAAGCTCGACAATCCTATCCTGAGCAGTAATAAGCTCCCTCTGCACAAGGCTAAGATCCTGCTTCAGCTTGTCTNACAAGTCACCCCGGAGTCAAGGAAAAGTAATGCAAAACACGACAAATGGGGGAGGACATGGGAAATCTTAACCCAGCCTCAAGCATCTCCTCGTAGACAATAATATCCCCGGAAGAGTCATCGCAAGCAAACTCGCCCAACTCAGCCCGACGGCACAACACGGTCGGAGGGNACCTAAAAAAAAAAAGAGTCAAAAACACAGGAAACAACTGGAGAAAGGGAAATAACATACCCTTACCTGAGCCAGACCTTCCAAATACATGTTGACGATATTATCAGTGCCCGAANCAAAACAAAGTTGCCCAATAGCTTGAAGGGTGCCTGGCCCTTCAAAATTGTGCAACGCAGAATTTTTGGCGCAAAAATCAGCACCTAAGGCGCCCAAATCAGCGCCTCGAGTGGGAATCGGATCAGCCCGTGCTCCCAGGCCACTGCCTAGCTCTCCCTGATGAACCTNTAAGCTCAGAAACTTCTGCCCCAAACACAAACCTCCTAAGCCTTGTCCTGATAGCTGCCGGTCTCCCCATCATAGAACCAGCCCAAATCGGCACTTGGGTAGNATCTTGGACTGATTTTCAGCGCCCCTTAATGGAAAAATGCTGCTGCCCAGCGTTCCAAAGTCGCCCAGCGCACCTGGGCTGTCCAGGACAGCAAGGCCAGCGCCCAGGCAACTGCCCAGCGCGCCTGGGCTGTCCAAGACAGGAGGAGCAGAGCCCAGGCAGCCGCCCAGCCCCCCACCACGCGGGCGCGCTGAGCTGCCCAATCGCGCGCCCAACCGTTTCCCTTCGCTGCCCAAGCCACTCCTCGCGCTGCCCATCTCCCCTTCGCTGTCCAGCCCTTCATTTTCAGCCCCAAAGCTGTCCAAGACAACATTCGAATGCTCAAAACTAGCCTTCAAGTTCTCCAAAATGGTGTCTACTTCCTCCCTTTCTTCAACCTCCACCANTACACGTGAACCATTTTGAATATAAAAATATTGTATAATAGAGGCGTGAACCTTTTTTTTTCAAAATTCACAACCCAAGTAAGTGTTGACGAATTCTGCATAGAATAGCTAAAGTTAGGGGACTAATGAATTGAGGAGAAGGCACAAAACCTGTCAGAATTAGCCGTCTACTTCCTTTGGTAAAAGCTTATCAAAATTTTCTTTTGTTGCCCAATCATATTTTCTTAGAAAGCTTAGCTTTTAATTGCTCAACACTTGATTATATATATATATATATATATACATAAAATAGAAAATAATACATGGTTTTCATAATGTCCACCCCAAAGAACCATGCAATACTATTTAATCTTGCAATACAATTTGAGAACCTCATTCATCTTCTCCTTGGCAAAATGGACAATTAGATTCAATGATTGGGAGGAAAAGTAATGATGTAATTCAAATAAGAAATACCTTAGCTATCCAAAAAAAAGCATGAGCTACGCAATCTCACTATGTATTTGTGATAAGATAAAACGATAAAATATTATATCATCATATAGTAAAAAAATTATTGTTCATTGTGAGTTATTACATAGCCACTGGCCAAGTATAGCCGGGGGGATACACTACTACAAAAATTGCAGACATAGAATTCAAGTGATAAATTAACATAATCTTGCTTTAAACAAGTAAATTGAAAATTGAAATTCAAAAGATATGACCATCAGAAACACACTGTCAACCAATAAAATCATTCAGATCCCAAGTAAAATATTATAAACAACCCTTTGATACCTGTTGAAATAGCTCATTGGTTTCACATACGTAACTCTGAGAGTTAGGTAGAGAGAGGGAGAAAGAAGCTAGACTATGGAATATGGAAGCATTTAATTCCACTTGGTGATTGATGTATTGATTGATATTTTAAAAACATAATGAAAATAGATAAATTTTTTTTAAAAAAAAATACTATTAAAATATCTTGAAATACATTGAAAAATCTTGAGACACCTCAAAACATCACGAAACAATTTGAAACACCTCAAATTCACCGATTCATTTTGGTTTTCTTGAGAAAATAAACATTTTGGCTATTTCGACCGCTTTGAAATAAAATTTTGATCTTTAAAATAATTCAAACATCAGAAGTAATACTTATCGGATCTATTTTGGCCTTTGAGTTAAAATTTGAAGGAAAACTTTGTTAAAAATTTAAATGACATGAAATTGTTTGAGTGCCTTTTCAATATATAGCCGCTCAAAACATATGCTTCGTACTTTCTTAAAATGTAAGGTATTGGGCTTTTGGCGAAAGATCTCGGTCTCCCTCAGAGAAGATTATAAATTTGATTTTGTAATTTTGCCTCCTTTCGAGGTGAACTTAGTGAGGTAGACATCTTCTATATCTTTAGCAATCTGGCTAACCAAGTTACAAATATAGGAGAGAGGATAGCTAGAATGCCATTTCCAAGCAAAGGGAAAAAGAAAAATTTAAGAAAATACAGGATTTATGATAAATTGATAACAAAACATTCTTGATGAATTATGTGGAGCTTGAAGCGACAGCAGACAAAGAAGCCATTGTTGACAGTTTTGTTTGCAACTCTATTTGCAAATTCTGGTCACACCTCACCATTGATTCTTCNAGTGCCAAAAGCTCTGCCTCTAGCTTAGTGGCCCTCTTATGGGCTGCAGAAAGCTCACCATCCCTGAGCGTGCTCTTCTCGTGGATTGCCAAAAGCTCAGCCTCTAGCTTAGTGGCCCTCTCATGGGCTGCAGCAAGCTCACCATCCCTGAACGCGTCCCTCTCGCGGGCCGCCAAAAGCTCGGACTCAAAATTAGAAGCTTTTTCATGTGCTGCCACAAGTTCACCCTCCCGGAGCACGTCCCTCTCACGGGTCACCAAAAGCTCAGAATCAAGCTCGACAATCCTCTCCTGAGCAGTAATAAGCTCCCTCTGCACAAGGCTAAGATCCAGCTTCAGCTTGTCTTGATTATAGGCCCTCGAAAGCAAGCAGATGGAGAAAGTCGAAACCTTAAAAAAAAAAAAAAGAGTCAAAAACACAGGAAACAACTGGAGAAAGGGAAATAGCAGACCCTTNTCGTCATCAAATCTTTACTATCGTAGTCAGTATATCAGTTTTGGATGTTGCACCATTTTCACTATCAGACTACACACAAGAAATACACACACAACATGCACATGCACGTGCNTTTCTTCGTCATCAAATCTTTACTATCGTAGTCAGTATATCAGTTTTGGATGTTGCACCTTTTTCACTATCAGACTACACACAAGAAATACACACACAACATGCACATGCACGTGCACATCGGGGAGGTGGGGGACTGAGTTATCTCATATCGGATAGTTTCGGGTGTGTGAGTGTGTTTATAAGTCTCCGCTTGGTCTTTTACTCTATTAAAGTAAATAATTAAGTGTGATTAATAAAAAAAAACATGCACATGCACATNAAGGAGGGGTAGCACGAGGAGAGGATAAAGGTGGAACAGATATGCCCGGCAAGGAAGATTTTGGAGCAGCAGTTGGAGAAGTTGCTAGTTGAGAAAGAGCCACTGTGGAAGCCACATGGGGGGCATCATCCGTCCTTGTCACTTTGGAAGAANTCTTAAAGTAAATAATTAAGTGTGATTAATAAAAAAAAACATGCACATGCACATATATAGTAAGACATACTTTGTAAAGGAGGGAGAGAAAGAGNTATTAAAGTAAGTAATTAAGTGTGATTAATAAAAAAAAACATGCACATGCACATGCACATGCACATATATAGTAAGACATACTTTGTAAAGGAGGGAGAGAAAGAGTTAAAAGAGTCTATAAGGAGTTTTATTGCATTTTGTGCATCAGACATCTAGGAAAGAACACATACTATGAAATAGATAGAAACACATGAATCTAATTTAGAACTGATCGGCTGATGGATATATCAGCTGTTGATTGGATATTTAATTTTAGAATTTGTAAGGTCTTAATTAAAATGGAAGTTTTATTAAATTAGTGATTAATTTATAGCATTATTTAACTGTAAAGGTGAAACTTCAGAAGATCCAAAAGCTTGAAAGTGATAGGGGATTTACGAGGGNCATCTCCCCTTCGCTGTCCGACCCTTCATTTTCAGCCCCAAAGCTATCCAAGACAGCATTCGAATGCTCAAAACTAGCCTCCAAGTTCTCCAAAATGGTGTCTANGGGAAGACCAAAAGTTATGAAAGTGTTTCAACAAGTGAACTGTCTACATCGAGCCCATGAACAGCCTTTATCATGAGAATTGTACTGTCTCTAATCTTTTTTATAGGGATATTATGGTTGATTTAAAATTTTTTACTTTTGTTGATATTTTATACTAGTNGAGGGGGAAGACCAAAAGTTGTGAAAGTGTTTCAACAAGTGAACTGTCTACATCGAGCCCATGAACAGCCTTTATCANAGCCTCCACCACTCCCTCTTCAATCCACATTGTTTACTTGAGAAGCTCAACTAGCAAGGAAGAAATCACACTCTTGAAAAGATTCAAGGAGAACACACTTTGGCTTCAACAAAATGGGTAGGACTTGAGTTNGAAAGTGATAGGGGATTTACGAGGGGGAAGACCAAAAGTTATGAAAGTGTTTCAACAAGTGAACTGTCTACATCGAGCCCATGAACAGCCTTTATCATGAGAATTGTACTGTCTCTAATCTTTTTTATAGGGATATTATGGTTGATTTAAAATTTTTTACTTTTATTGATATTTTATACTAGTGTAGATATAGATTATTTTTGCTCGAAAAATTGTCAGAAAAATTTTGAAAAAATTAACTTGTATGTGTTACAAGTTACCATTGTGCTAATTTTTTTATTGGGTATGCACGCTACCCGNAGTGGGAAAGACTTGAAGTTTTTTTTTTTTTTAAAAAAAAAGAAATAATAATAATAATAATATAGTCAATGCCTCCTTCTCCAAGTCTCATTGGACATAGGGCATTGGGGGGCAAATGATGGGTTAAGCCCAAATAGTCCAATTNAGAGGCGTGAACCTTTTTTTTTCAAAATTCACAACCCAAGTAAGTGTTGACGAATTCTGCATAGAATAGCTAAAGTTAGGGGACTAATGAATTGAGGAGAAGGCACAAAACCTGTCAGAATTAGCCGTCTACTTCCTTTGGTAAAAGCTTATCAAAATTTTCTTTTGTTGCCCAATCATATTTTCTTAGAAAGCTTAGCTTTTAATTGCTCAACACTTGATTATATATATATATATATATATACATAAAATAGAAAATAATACATGGTTTTCATAATGTCCACCCCAAAGAACCATGCAATACTATTTAATCTTGCAATACAATTTGAGAACCTCATTCATCTTCTCCTTGGCAAAATGGACAATTAGATTCAATGATTGGGAGGAAAAGTAATGATGTAATTCAAATAAGAAATACCTTAGCTATCCAAAAAAAAGCATGAGCTACGCAATCTCACTATGTATTTGTGATAAGATAAAACGATAAAATATTATATCATCATATAGTAAAAAAATTATTGTTCATTGTGAGTTATTACATAGCCACTGGCCAAGTATAGCCGGGGGGATACACTACTACAAAAATTGCAGACATAGAATTCAAGTGATAAATTAACATAATCTTGCTTTAAACAAGTAAATTGAAAATTGAAATTCAAAAGATATGACCATCAGAAACACACTGTCAACCAATAAAATCATTCAGATCCCAAGTAAAATATTATAAACNATGCTGCCCAGCGTTCCAAAGCCTCCCAGCGCAGCAGATCTGAAGCTGTCCGGGACAGCAGAAGCAGCAGCTAGGCTGCTGCCCAGCGCACCTGGGCTGTCCAGGACAGCAAGGCCAGCGCCCAGGCAGCTGCCCAACGCACCTGGGCTGTCCAGGATGCGAGGAGCAGAGCCTAGGAAGCCGCCCNGGTAACATGAAGAAGAAGACTATATTTATAGTCTAGGGTTTTTCAAAAAGAGGGAAAAAGCCCAAATAGAAAATTATGAGCCCTCTTCAAAATAAAGTGGTCAAATAGAAAGTTATAAGTCCTTTTCAAAATAAAAAGGTCAAATAGAATATTATGGGCCCTCTTCAAAATAAGTGGGAAAGACTTGAAGTTTTTTTTTTTTTTAAAAAAAAAGAAATAATAATAATAATAATATAGTCAATGCCTCCTTCTCCAAGTCTCATTGGACATAGGGCATTGGGGGGCAAATGATGGGTTAAGCCCAAATAGTCCAATTCATGTATTAAAGTCCAACTCCAATTGAGGAGTCCAACCTCATTTTGAATCTACCAAGCCCAAGACAGTCCAAGACCGGTTAGACTTTTTGCTTAGCACGTCATCAAGAGGAGAGCATGAGAAGCTTATCTGCACCACCGAAGAAAACGACCCAAGCTTTGACCACGTTTCATGAAGAGCTCCCCAACCTCCTCCTTCCGTTGAGGATATGTCATGATCTCCACCAGAATGATCTCTTAGCTACGATAAAGTAGCCTTGAGGATAAGTCATGATCTCCACCAGAATGATCTCTTAGCTGCGATAAAGTAGCCTTGAGGATAAGTCACGATCTCCACAAGAGTGATCTCTTAACTGCTATAAAGTAGCCCCAATCTGGAGGAGACGAGAGATGAAGGTCACGCCCCACCAACACTGACAGAGGATAGATCGACGACCGGAGACCACTTTCTTTGATTCTCCATTCTCTTAAAGTTTGTATCTCTCTATTCTCCATACCTCTGAATTAATAAAATACCCGGCAACTGAAGTCATTGAAGAGTGGACGTAGGTCGAATTGACAGAACCACTATAAATTGTGTATTCTTTAATTCTTTCATCGATTTCACTGCATTTATTATCTACACTTGACAGGTGGTGTGCAAAACCATTTTTGTGCATCATCAAAAGGTATGGTGCAACATAAAATATTAAGCACCCAAAAAATTGATCCTACAATACAAATATAGCATTTTTTTTTCTTTAATTACTCAATTTGGAATTAATTTTTACCCTTTATTCAAAATGAAAAAAATCAATTTTTTGTTTCAAAGTATAGGACCTCAAAAAAATACTAATATGTGTACACTATTACATATGAACAATGTCAGAAAGAAAAATTATATTGAGATATAAATTAATAAAAAATTAAATAATTTAACTTGTGATAAAAATTGGTGATGTGATAAAAATAAGTAGAAACGTGTTTATGTGGATATATTTCAAATATTAGTTGATGCATATGTGATTTACACGTGAACCATTTTGAATATAAAAATATTGTATAATAGAGGCGTGAACCTTTTTTTTTCAAAATTNTAATTTAACTTGTGATAAAAATTGGTGATGTGATAAAAATAAGTAGAAACGTGTTTATGTGGATATATTTCAAATATTAGTTGGTGCATATGTGATTTACACGTGAACCATTTTGAATATAAAAATATTGTATAATAGAGGCGTGAACCTTTTTTTTTCAAAATTCACAACCCAAGTGTTGACGAATTCTGCATAGAATAGCTAAAGTTAGGGGATTAATGAATTGAGGAGAAGGCACAAAACCTGTCAGAATTAGCCGTCTACTTCCTTTGGTAAAAGCTTATCAAAATTTTCTTTTGTTGCCCAATCATATTTTCTNCAAGTGTTGACGAATTCTGCATAGAATAGCTAAAGTTAGGGGACTAATGAATTGAGGAGAAGGCACAAAACCTGTCAGAATTAGCCGTCTACTTCCTTTGGTAAAAGCTTATCAAAATTTTCTTTTGTTGCCCAATCATATTTTCTTAGAAAGCTTAGCTTTTAATTGCTCAACACTTGATTATATATATATATATATATATACATAAAATAGAAAATAATACATGGTTTTCATAATGTCCACCCCAAAGAACCATGCAATACTATTTAATCTTGCAATACAATTTGAGAACCTCATTCATCTTCTCCTTGGCAAAATGGACAATTAGATTCAATGATTGGGAGGAAAAGTAATGATGTAATTCAAATAAGAAATACCTTAGCTATCCAAAAAAAAGCATGAGCTACGCAATCTCACTATGTATTTGTGATAAGATAAAACGATAAAATATTATATCATCATATAGTAAAAAAATTATTGTTCATTGTGAGTTATTACATAGCCACTGGCCAAGTATAGCCGGGGGGATACACTACTACAAAAATTGCAGACATAGAATTCAAGTGATAAATTAACATAATCTTGCTTTAAACAAGTAAATTGAAAATTGAAATTCAAAAGATATGACCAGAAACACACTGTCAACCAATAAAATCATTCAGATCCCAAGTAAAATATTATAAACAACCCTTTGATACCTGTTGAAATAGCTCATTGGTTTCACATACGTAACTCTGAGAGTTAGGTAGAGAGAGGGAGAAAGAAGCTAGACTATGGAATATGGAAGCATTTAATTCCACTTGGTGATTGATGTATTGATTGATATTTTAAAAACATAATGAAAATAGATAAATTTTTTTTTTAAAAAAATACTATTAAAATATCTTGAAATACATTGAAAAATCTTGAGACACCTCAAAACATCACGAAACAATTTGAAACACCTCAAATTCACCGATTCATTTTGGTTTTCTTGAGAAAATAAATATTTTGGCTATTTCGACCGCTTTGAAATAAAATTTTGATCTTTAAAATAATTCAAACATCAGAAGTAATACTTATCGGATCTATTTTGGCCTTTGAGTTAAAATTTGAAGGAAAACTTTGTTAAAAATTTAAATGACATGAAATTGTTTGAGTGCCTTTTCAATATATAGCCGCTCAAAACATATGCTTCGTACTTTCTTAAAATGTAAGGTATTGGGCTTTTGGCGAAAGATCTCGGTCTCCCTCAGAGAAGATTATAAATTTGATTTTGTAATTTTGCCTCCTTTCGAGGTGAACTTAGTGAGGTAGACATCTTCTATATCTTTAGCAATCTGGCTAACCAAGTTACAAATATAGGAGAGAGGATAGCTAGAATGCCATTGCCAAGCAAAGGGAAAAAGAAAATTTAAGAAAATACAGGATTTATGATAAATTGATAACAAAACATTCTTGATGAATTATGTGGAGCTTGAAGCGACAGCAGACAAAGAAGCCATTGTTGACAGTTTTGTTTGCAACTCTATTTGCAAATTCTGGTCACACCTCACCATTGATTCTTTTCTTCGTCATCAAATCTTTACTATCGTAGTCAGTATATCAGTTTTGGATGTTGCACCTTTTTCACTATCAGACTACACACAAGAAATACACACACAACATGCACATGCACGTGCACATCGGGGAGGTGGGGGACTGAGTTATCTCATATCGGATAGTTTCGGGTGTGTGAGTGTGTTTATAAGTCTCCGCTTGGTCTTTTACTCTATTAAAGTAAGTAATTAAGTGTGATTAATAAAAAAAAACATGCACATGCACATGCACATGCACATATATAGTAAGACATACTTTGTAAAGGAGGGAGAGAAAGAGTTAAAAGAGTCTATAAGGAGTTTTATTGCATTTTGTGCATCAGACATCTAGGAAAGAACACATACTATGAAATAGATAGAAACACATGAATCTAATTTAGAACTGATCGGCTGATGGATATATCAGCTGTTGATTGGATATTTAATTTTAGAATTTGTAAGGTCTTAATTAAAATGGAAGTTTTATTAAATTAGTGATTAATTTATAGCATTATTTAACTGTAAAGGTGAAACTTCAGAAGATCCAAAAGCTTGAAAGTGATAGGGGATTTACGAGGGAGGGGGAAGACCAAAAGTTGTGAAAGTGTTTCAACAAGTGAACTGTCTACATCGAGCCCATGAACAGCCTTTATCATGAGAATTGTACTGTCTCTAATCTTTTTTATAGGGATATTATGGTTGATTTAAAATTTTTTACTTTTGTTGATATTTTATACTAGCGTAGATATAGATTATTTTTGCTCGAAAAATTGTCAGAAAAATTTTGAAAAAATTAACTTGTATGTGTTACAAGTTACCATTGTGCTAATTTTTTTATTGGGTATGCACGCTACCCGACATAATCTTTATTAAGTTTCGCACTTTCACTTTTCTTATCTTTAATTATTATTATTTTCACTTCGTAATCTTTATTGGTGTTATTCACAATCACAATACTTCTCACCTTATAAGTTATAGATCCTCTTTAAATAATAAATAGTCAATATCAGATTTAGCATGAGATTCCAATTCCAGAAAAAAAAAAAAAAAGAGTATATACACACAATTGAATTCAAGACTCTAAATGTGATTCTCAATGTCAATTTCATGGACAAGTGTGGCGACATTTGATTTGCACAATGAAGGTTTTCTGGGTAATTACACAAAACTTCTTTGTACTTGAGAATAATTCTATGTAATCTCCCTCAACTTCAAGCATTTACACTAAATCATCTCGAATTTAAAAACAAAGTGCAAATTGTAAGGAGTTCATGTATCTTCCCTCTAATTTAGACAATGATAAGTTTAGACAATCAAATTTAGCAGCAAATTGCAAAACACAAATACATATGCCTCTTCCATCAAGACACAATTTATTAAAACATTCAACATTTATTAGACAATGATAAGTAGATCACGAGGCAGTTCACTGAAAATGCATTGATGTCTTACCCATAGATCCCTCTGAAAATAAATTCCAAGCAATTTATCTATTTAATGTACTTGGGATATTTATTGAACGTAATAAATAGTTAATGGATACTATGGGTATTATGTGTTTTGTCAAAGGTATTATAGTCAATCAAATTTTTTTTCATTTTTATTGACATTTTAAAATAGTATATATAATAAATTACTTTCATAATTGATATATTTTACTTACGTACATTATAGAAAATTAATATTTTTGACCTACGGAATATCATTAGTTTTAATTATTCAAAAATAAATTAGATGATCCTCATATTCTTATTGAATTAGAAAGCAAACTCACCAATGATACCATTACGATGTTATATCTAGGGCTGTCAATATTCGATATGACACGTTAACACAATACAAATCAAATGCAAAATTAATGGGTCGAATACAAAATTAAACGAATCAATGAGTTAAAGCGGGTTAACAAGCTTAAACACGAAAAAAAATTATGTCAGGTTCCTGTCAAAATCAGGTCAACCCGATTTTGACTTGTTTAACTTGTATATTTTAAACAGTTTGACATGATTTAGACACAAATCCGACCTAACCCATTATAGACNTTAAATACAAAATTAATGGGTCAAATACAAAATTAAACGAATCAATGAGTTAAAGCGGGTTAACAAGCTTAAACACGAAAAAAATTATGTCAGGTTCATGTCAAAATCAGGTCAACCCGATTTTGACTTGTTTAACTTGTTTATTTTAAACAGTTTGACATGATTTAGACACAAATCCGACCTAACCCATTATAGACCCGTTTAATATGTTTATGATAGTATAGTTTGTCAATTATGTATGATTGTGTATTTGTTTTTTCTTCTATTATAATAATTGACAGTCTAATTCTTAACATTATTATGAGAATATATTATTATAGTTCTTGTTTTAATTTTTGGGTTAAAACTAAAATGTATTTTAGTTAATTTCATCAATGAGATGTGATATGTTATTTGTGAAAAAATTATTTAAATTTTTGGATGAATGATTAAATGATGCATTTAATGATAATAAACAAGTGTGAAAATACATTATGTGTGTTAAATAGGTTTGTATTTTGTGTATTAAATAAATTATATTGTATGTGTTAATCCGAAAAACGACCTATTTATTAAACGTATCAAATAGATCGAATTTGGATAATTTATTTAATGACCAAGTTAAGTTATTGTTTACACATTTCGATACGATTATTAGACGAGTCAAGTTCAGATTTTAAAATTTTTGACACAAATTCAAAATCATTCCAATACGAAATAATCCAATCCGATGTGTTTGACACTAAGCTAGATCATTTCATTCTTATCTTTAGTTGCCATTTGTTATTCAGTCTAATATTATTAAAGAGAAAATGATACCCCACGCGCTTTGTCCGCGCCTGCTAAGAGCAATACGAGCTTGGGAAAATATCTAANATGAATGATTAAATGATGCATTTAATGATAATAAACAAGTGTGCAAATACGTTATGTGTGTTAAATAGGTTTGTATTTTGTGTATTAAACAAATTATATTGTATGTGTTAATTCGAAAAACGACCTATTTATTAAACGTATCAAATAGATCGAATTTGGATAATTCATTTAATGACCAAGTTAAGTTATTGTTTACACATTTCGATACGATTATTAAAGAAGTCAAGTTCAGATTTTAAAATTTTTGACACAAATTCAAAATCATTCCAATACGAAATAATCCAATCCGATGCGTTTGACACTAAGCTAGATCATTTCATTCTTATCTTTAGTTGCCATTTGTTTTTCAGTCTAATATTATTAAAGAGAAAATGATATCCCACGCGCTTTGTCCGCGCCTGCTAAGAGCAATACGAGCTTGGGAAAATATCTAAAGATCCTGGCCGTGGCGTGTAATCCATCAGAAGAAGATGATAAAAAGATAAAAGCGAGGCCAATTTGGTCCCACCTGTGATCTCCATGTTGCCACTTGTTACTGAGTGTGACCACCTCTTGTACTATCGTGTTGCCACTTGGTACCCTAATGCGACTTTCCAGTATTATTATAAGATAAATACCATTTTGTGTCCCTTAAAGTTTTTAGAAGTTACATTTACCCTTCCTAAAATAAAAAGTTTCACATTCCACCACGCACTTTTTTAATGATCGCTCACTTAAAAAATTTTTGTTTCCTATTTGTTAAGAAAAAACCATAATATCATTTACGAATCGGAATTTGTTGTTGCTATCAAAGACAAATGAAGAGTTAAAAAACAAATTAAATCTTTAAGATAATGTATATGGACTATGGTAGGTGAAATATGAACATATAAAAAATAAGACTTTGTTTCCTAAATGGGGTGCATTGTAGCAACTTTTAACAATCTAGAATGTAATATGAGATTTCTAAAATTTAAAAAAGGATAAAATACAATGTTTAAAATCTTCAGGGGGAGAAACTGTCATTTGTCCCTCTAATTTTTTTCTTTCAGCAAGTTGTCGCTCTATTATATGCATATAAAATGGTGTTGCTTCACTACCATAATTGAGTGGATGCAAATTTTCCCACTCACCTCCAAGCACTCACAACTAATTCAGAGCACCAGAGCTCCTTCAGCTCGTCTCTAGAGAGAGAGAGAGAAATTGAGAAAATTTCGCTTCATGGTGTATATGGGATGGAGACCACCAATACAGTAGCACCGTTCATCCTGAAAACTTATCAAATGGTGAGTGATCCGATGACAGACGGTCTCATCACTTGGGGCAGAGCCAACAACAGCTTCATCGTCGTTGACCCACTAGATTTCTCTCAGAGGACTTTACCCGAACACTTCAAGCACAACAATTTTTCAAGCTTTGTTCGTCAGCTCAACACCTATGTAAGTATTTGAGTATACAAAAAACATATATGCATATGATGATGTTGCGCTTTTTACTAAAAACAAACGAAACGTTTTAGAATTCATAAAAATCGAAACAAATGAATATCGAAATTTTTATGTTTTAAAGGATTTTGGAATATTTGGTAGTGTTTTGGGATATTTCTATATCTTCTTGGATTGGATCTTCTTTTATATCTGGGTAATTTTTCGATTGATGTTTCTAATTTGTTTATGCTTTTATCCTCTTTTTCAAAATATTTTTGAAATGATCAAAATGTTTCGTTTCTGTTTAAATAAAATTTTAACCTTACTAAGAAACATATCTTTGTTAATTTCTGCAATTTTATTGTTTTATCGTGAATCTAGGGTTTTAAAAAGGTTGATCCGGATAGGTGGGAGTTCGCAAATGAATGGTTTCTTCGTGGACAGACCCATTTACTGAAGAACATTGTCAGGAAGAAGCACGGTAGGCACAATAATTCTGTCCACCACAAGCATGAAGATGAGGAAGATGAGGGGATATTGATGGAGATAGAGAGATTAAAGCAAGAACAGAAGGGTTTGGATCAAGAACTTGAAAGCATGAACAAGAGATTAGAGGCAACAGAGAGAAGACCGCAACAGATGATGGCTTTTTTGCGTAAAGTTGCGGAAGACCCAGATATATTCAAAGCAATGATGCTCCGGAGAGAGAGAACCAGAAGGTTTATGAGAGAGAAGAAGAGACGCTTGATGATACCTTCATCACTCTCTTCATCGGAAATGCCGCCGCCGGCGACTATTTCAGTCAAGAGTGAAGCGGAAGAAGCTATTAGCACCGCCTTACATGGAGGAGCATCAATTTCATCGCCGGAGGCAAATTTTGATATGGGTGTTTTCTATCAGTCATCGCCGTCGCCGGAGACACCGTCCACGGCGTGGTTGAGCCAAAGTTTAGTGATTGGTCGGCCTATGATTACCCAAGAACAGTATAGTTGCGCCACCACTAGCAGTTCTAGTTCATTGTCGCCGGGTTCTTCAATCGGAATCGGTGGTTTCACGGCGGATTCGCCGACAATGGATACTGCCGCCGCTGGGTATGAGAACTCAAGTGGTGGAGATGTAGGCACCTTTGGAGTGGCGGCGGCGGCTGAGGTGGATGCCAGCCCACTGCCGCCTTATCCGTTTTCACTTTTAGGAGGTGGTTTTTAGTTTCTGTTACAAGATTTATCTTGGATTTTGACTTTTGTATTAGTTACTTATTTTTTGTTCTTTTTGTAAAAAAAAGTTATCATGTAATTCGCATAATTTCCTGTTCATTTATCATACATTTCATGATTAAGANGTCTTTTGTATTAGTTACTTATTTTTTGTTCTTTTTGTAAAAAAAAATTATCATGTAATTCGCATAATTTCCTGTTCATTTATCATACATTTCATGATTAAGAATAAGGCAAAATAGTAGTTTCTACTTTTAAAGATTAAAAATAAATTAAATTGTATATTAAAAGATTAATAATTTTAAATTATTTTCTTAATAAAATTAATTAATAACAATGTAACCTTAATCCCAATGTCCATCGCAGGGTCAGCACGACATCGATAGGGTCCTAGGGTCTTAGGCGATGAGACACCACTATTATATAATACAATAATACACAGTACAACTAAATTATTATTAGATCAGGCCTTAGGCGATTTTTTGTTTTTTAGATGTAAAAATATTAATTCAATTTTTGCATTCAAGTTTTGTGTACAAAAAATTCATTAATTGAAGTTAAATTTAAATTTTAAAACAAAATTAAGTGAAAAAAAAAGGAATTAATATTTACTATTGGAGCAAAATTATTTTTAAAGAACAAATGTCAATAATAATTTTGAATGTTAAGTTGTGATCGACTTCGCTAAATAGATCTTCGTCCATTATATAATCTTTACATATTTGGATTTGTACCGAAATACTTGTTTAGCAAATTTATGTTTTGTGTAGTCGAGGTTCGTGTCAACTCCTTTATTTAAGGGGTCTAATAATACAAGTTTATCTATTTTATCACCCAAATGTACTAAGATTATATTCAAACTCAAAATATTGTACATAAAATTGTCTAGTTTACTTAAAATTAGGGGTCTTAAAAAATTATGAGTGAGACTCTTATCACCCACACAGATCTTTATTCTCATTCTATGAAATTATAAATAATAAAATTACTTAGTTCACCCATTGTAACCCAGCCAACTAGTAATTACATATGTTCACCCTATTCTATACTTACTCCATTAAAATTAAAATTCATCTCAATCTTTATCTTTAGGGTTACTTTCTATACTCATCTCACATAGTCTATACACAAAGTATAACTCATCTCGATTCCACTCTGAATTTTTTTTTTCATGCAAATTGTTTCAATGGTCGCCATCCGATTTTTATCTTCTTCGATCTCATTGTCAGAATAATACTCTAATTCTACTATGCATTTCTCTTTATTTCTTAATTAATTGCCAATTGAAAGCATTTGCTAAGAAAAATATCTTATTCACATGCAACTTCTTAATATACATAAAAAAAATCTCTTAGAGTCTTCATTGAAAATCGCATCTAAAACCAAATTTCCTAAATAGGAAAAGATAAAAAGATTATCAAGTCTCTTTCCTTGAATCACATAGTTTATACATAAATTGTTTATTCAGTTTGAATAGATAATCTAGTTGAATATATTTTGTATAGACTTTGTGAGATGAGTACAAAAAGAAACCCAATAAGTAAATATTAAAATGAACTTAGTTATTAATGAAATGAGTAATAAAATGTGGCATACTTAGTTATTGGGGGGGGGGGGAGGATATAAATGGAGTAAAATTAATAATTTTATGATTTTATAGTTTAATGGGTATGGAAACGGAGATTTGAATTCTCATCCACAAATTATAAGGGCCCTAATTTTTTGTAATTTATTTGGGCCCGTAGGCAGTGGCCTTAATTACTTATACCTTGTGTCAGCCTTGGCTCATTGCCATTTTTTTTTTCAAATTGACAGCTATGTTAAATGTACGCGAAGAAGACTTTTGTTAAATTAGGACAAACTTCCATTTTTCATGTGCATGTGAGTCTAATAGAAATCACAACGAATGTTTTGATTAGGGCTACATTGTTATAAATTAATTTTATTGAGAGGAAAATTTAATTTTTTAAATTTAAATAAAATTATTTTTTAATTTTATGTACATTAAATTTGTACACTAAAATTTATATTAAATCAATTAAAGTTATTATATCAATCATACAACCCATTAATCTATTAACCGCATATACACGTGTTTTGTGCACATGACATTGCTCCTTTCAAAATTCATTGGCCTTATCTCTTCGTCAACTTGGTTTTCGAGGTGGGTTTAATAACTATAGCCTATAGCCTTTTGTGTCAGAAGGGACAAAAACAATTTATGCGCACCCTTTAAGGGGCAACTCAAATGCTGTCTCTGTGCAGATGGTGGTACACGGGGACCACCACCACGACACTCTTTATTTATTTATTTTGTTTTTTATATTTACGTTAGCCGGTAATTGAATTAATTTATGTATATTTGAATTAATTTTTTTTTAATTCGATCAGAGATAAGTTATTCACGTCGAAACTAAAATATTTATATTTTATCCCTCATGATTTGTCTAAAAAATTATTATAATTAAAATTCATAACGTCTAAGTTTATAATTTGTTCATTTTATCACTTGAATTATCTATTTGGGATTGCTTGCCACTTTCTTTATTCATTGCATTGAGATTTTTTTTCTTAATATATTGTTTAATTTTATTTTATAATAAATCACTTATTGTGTACGAATCCGAGTAAAATTCATTTATATGTAATTTATTATTTGAGAAATTGAACGATGTGTTCACACGCTATCCACGCATGTCCTAATAAAAAGTGGAGAAATGTCTTCTGTAATGGTTATATAATATACTACGTTAATATCAAAGAAACATCTGTGTAGGATAATAACTATCCAGTGTAAAAAAAATTGAGGTTGACATTATTTTTTAAGTGTTTTATGAGATAGTGTCATCATTATTAATTAGTTTATACGTGTGTGTTGCACGTGAACTATACTGTTTGATTATATGAAAATTAAAATATTTATATTATATACGTGTATCACTGTTTTTTAAATTTATCCTAATTAGAAGCGTGAAAATCTCCTTGTAGATAGTGCATAATGCGAGAGAAAAATTGCTAATTAAAGATGACAAAAAACTACGGGAAACACTAGCTGCATGGTGTCATCATAGGAACATAAGACCACTTGAATTGAATTAAATGAGAAATGTTAGACCGCCTCATTAAGATGTTTTAGAAGACACAATATTAAAGAATCAACATATTAAGTACATAAACTGGTTAGCACGTATCTCAAGAAAGCAATCTAACAAGATTGCTAATAGAATGACAAACAAAAGGGCAATGAAGATCTGAACCTCCCAAAATTGCTACGAAAATTTGAAAAATTTGACTCACCAATTCCAATAGAAATTTTTGTACCCCTCATAATTTACCTTCGATTTGTTCCTATCAATTAATACCTCAACTATTAGGACCCTAACATTATGCAAAGTATACCGAGCTCACTCAATCATTCTTAAATACCGGTCCTAATATTATGCAAAGTAGATCGAACTCACTAAATCATTCGCAAATATCGTGATTGGTGTTGTTTTTGGTGTTCCAAAATTGTAAAATCACTAATTGAAATTTATGATTTGAAACTTGTAATGTATAACAAAACAGTAAGGAAAGAATTACACAAAAGAGTTACACAGAATCAATCTTACACGAAAGAGTTACAGTAGTGTTATGAAATTGTAACAGTAGACAGTTACGTATAACTGTTTGTTAAACCAAAATAAATATTAACCTGGTTGCAGAACATGAACTGTTATTGAAGTTGATGTAGATCAACGCTAGTGTTTGACACTATGTCCTTAAGACGGATTTTGCCTTCATATACAGTACTTTTAGAATATCGAGCGTCTGCCTCTCAGAATACAATGATCTTTACACAAGCAGATGTAGCACTCCAATCTACTCGTTCAGTGAACCAAACTTGTGTTGTGTACTCTCCAAATGCATACTTCTTAATGCCGATAATGTTATGCACTAATGTCTGACTTAACTATGTGTATGATTGATACTAATAATTGTAATGAATTAATCCATAATGCTAATGAACCTAGGTATTTATAGACACCTATGGTGACTTTTCGAACAGTCATCACACTAAAGGACACAACCCATGAAGACAAATGCAAACCAGTAGACACCATTGTTTTAACTGTTCTAAATGAACAGACACAGTCTAAATTTTCGAACTGGAAGGATGCAAATATCTGACTCAGTGCGATCCAATGGATACCAAAAATAAATTTCGAGTTAAGAAATTCTCGCTCAATTAATTACACGAATTTTCTCCAAAAATATAGGGCTTGGTCCAACCCGCACCCGAGCCCGTGCTCGGCCTAGTCGGGCGACGCGCGTGTGTAGTCAAACCAAAGGCATATAGGCGCTCGCTCCGCTCATAAAATTGTGGTACCCCTTGGGGCTCAATCCCATAGAGCAAACTTGGCCTATATATGTTCATGTTGAATTTCTTCTTCAACCAATGTGGGATTGGTGTCAAATTCCACATTGCACTACTTTTATTTTCACAATTCAAGAGGGTCATTTTGAAGCCTATTTTCTCATTCATTTCTTATTCGATTTGAGCAAGTGAATATACCACGTTATTCTCCTCACGGAGTCGAATATGAACCCATGAAAATTTATTCAAAATAACAAATGGTTCCCACTTGAATTTAGGTTCAAAATCGACCAAAAAATCAGTTTTTACACTTAAAAAACTGTTTTGGTCCAACAATTGGTTTAGGGGGAAGGGAAGGTAAAGCAGAGCAAAATTTTAAAGTTTACAAATGAACATAAATTGAGGAAGAATTGTAGTTCTTTATAAATTTGAATGGGCAATTTATTTATTTTTATAAGTAATAAAACTTGACCAACGAATATTTTTTTTGAAGCACCAAATTTTTTAAGTAAAGTTGCCAACACAGTGACATAAAATCAAAAGCCAAAACGAGTATAAAAAATACCACCAATTCTAGGGTTAATATAAGCAAATTCCATGTTACGAGTGATTCGAACAATTTTGTGATCGGATTTATATTATACACCAAAGTATAAGTGGTCGAATTGTAGTTTTCTCGGTTTAAGTCCAAGATCAATCCCACAAAAAGTTTTTAGTAATTTAGAATTTTAAATAAGAATGGTGAAGTTTTTATTTAAGCAGTGTAGCATGAGATAACTTGTGATGTGAGCTTAGATTGATAACTAGTCTAAGTAACTGAAATATGTATACAGATTTCTAAAAGATAATAATATAAAAAGTACCCTTCAGTTTAAGGATCTCATATGCTTTGTATTGGTTAAATACTGAAAATGCTACTTACAACAATTAACTTCCACGTCATTAGAAAGTCAACCGGTAGGTCTGATGTATATAACTCATACCACAACAACATTTTTAGGTTAGCTGGTGGTATACATGTCAACTGAATAATCCAAGTAACCCAAAAGGTCAAGTCATTCATGAGGATTGCTTGAATTACTCAATTGACAATAGTATAACAAGTATATATATATTAAATCATAACACAATAACTTCTTAGGTTAACTGGTGGTATTATTTAACCATAACACAACAACTTCTTAAGTTAGCTGATGATATTATTTAACCATAACACAGTAACTTCTTAGGTTAGCTGGTTATATCACAATTGACTAATCCAAATAAACCAGAAGGTCAAGTCATTCATGAAGATTATTTTAATTATTCAATTGGCTTTATTATATCTTGTATCAGTTAAACAACCCAAGTAATCCAGAAGGACAAGCCATTCATGAGGATTACTTAGATTATTAATCTGACAATTGTACCATGTAACAGTAGAACATCCTTAGTGCTCCTAGACGACTAGTCATGCTGTTGGAACACTGTAGATATTTAACCGACAAGTTGATGATTCACTAATGACATAATTCTGGGCGTAACTCCCAATTACGTACATCACTGTATCATGTATGAAGCTTATAATAGATACACACACACACACATATAAATAAAGCATCAACATTTCCAAAAGTTAACCAGTATTATGCATATGTTCACCCCTCATTGAAGGGTATAAATAAACTACTCACACTTCATATATATTAATAAAACATCAGCATTTCCAAAAGTTAACTAGTATTATACATATGTTCAGCCCTCACTGAAGGGTATAAATAAACTACTCACACTTCATTATTATAGACAAGCAAGAAGTGCAAGTAATTATCATTACAACAATAACTAAAATACAAACACTGACACTTCTTTCTCAAGGAACAACTGAAATACAACCACCCTTAATATCGATTAAGACACAAAGGTGGCGAAAGTTCAACTCTTCAAGTAGAAAGACATAAAAAAAAATGTAGAAATGCAAAGTTTTGGTTGGAGAGTAGGACAGACCGGCTTGAATTCTCTATGACTTTCTCTTTTTCTCTTTTCTTTCTCTCCTTTCTTTCTCTTTTTTCTTCTCTCTTTCTTTCCTCTCCTAGCCCATTCCATCCGTTTGAAGTGAAGAGGCAGCCCCTTTATATAGGCATCAGGCAAGCAGGAGGTGGAAGGATCATGACAAACCGCCTTGAGGGACCGTCCGGACGCCCCTCCCACCGTTCGGACGGTGGTGCTTTGCTGGAATGCTCATGCTAATCTTCTTTGTTGTGCTGGCCAATTCTAGTCGTCTTTGAAATTTTCAAAGTTTTGGTGATGACTTTGATGTCGTCACTAAAACACTAATGGCTTTAGTGGTGACTTTGATGTCATCACTAGAACATTCATAGTTTTAGTTAGGGGTGCAACTTGGGCGGGTTGGGCAATCAACCCTAGGTATAAAATCTTCAACCCTAACCCTAACCCTAACCTTACCTCGAGTTGGAAAACTCAACCCGAGCACTGCCCAAGTTTAATTCGGGCGGGCTCGGGTTGAATTCGGGTTAATTTCGGATTACTTTACGGGCTTATTTTGGGTTACTTCAATCAAGTTTTTAACATTAAAATCATAATATTAAGAACTCAATGGAGAAATAATTCAACTATAACTAGAATCCTTGAATAACAGTTTAACATAAATAAACATAATTCTTGCACAACGGCGCAAGGGACTGCCACTGCCCACTACTGCCAATGTTATTTAAACAAAACACAAATTGCTGCTATTATAATTTAAACATAATACAAACTGTTGACACTTTAATTTAAACACTGCAATTTAAACATAACACAAACACAAACAATCATTTAACACAATATTCGGGTTAAACCCGAATATTAACTCGGGTTGAGCCCGAATATTAACTCGGGTTGAGCCCGATTTTAATATTCGGGTTCAACCAGGTAATCCGATGGGTCAACCCGAGGCCCGCCCAAATTAAATTCGGGTTAACATTTTTCAACCCAAGCCCAACCCAAGTTTTAAAAACTCTAGCCCAAGCCCGTCTTTTTTCGGGTTGGGCTCGGGTTGAATTCGGGTTACCCAACCCAAGTTACACCCCTAGTTTTAGTGACAATGTTGATGTTGTTACTAAAACTTTTATACTTTTAGTGATGATTGTCAAGTCGCCACTAAAATTTTCATATTTTTAGTAACTAATTAATTATGTCACTAAAAAGTAATTTAGTTTATGTCACTACATTGGTGTTGTCAAGTGGTTTATTTTATATCGTTTGGCAAATTTCAAATTATACCATGTCGATATGCCATTTCTCACATCGTTTCCTAACTTGGAAAAATAAAAAACATAACACTCTTGTTATTTCTTAACCAAACTATATCGTTAATTAAGCTTGTTAACGAAATTCTGAAAGATCCTTAAGACATCCAAATAATAAAACCACAAATTTATTTAATTTAAATATCAATAATAATGCCACAACTTAACTAGTATAATGGTGTCAGATAAGTGGAAGTCAATTCAAGTTAAATCAAAATTTTTAAAACTCTCAATTTGAGTTTAATTTGAAATTTTCAATTCGAGTGTCATTCATGGTTAAATTTTGAAATTTGATGATATGCATGTAGAGGTGAAATTTGAATCAAAATCGACTTCGATTAATGTTTGATTTTGAGGTAGATAACACGGATAAAAATTCAAGTTGAAATCCAATTTAATTCAAGCTTGAATTTCAAGTTACACAATTAGGGTGTAAATTTGATTTCAATTGGATTGGATCCTAAATAGTAAGTGACATAAATTGAGTATTTTTTGAATTTAAATTGAGTTGATAATTTTTTATCCAAACTTTGGTCAATATGGATTTTTTTTTGAATTGGCTTGCGTTGGACACATCAAGCTTCACTTTCACCCCAAATTTCACCTTTCATGAGCCATCACCAAATCCAAACATATATACATAAATATATNGTTTAATGGGTATGGAAACGGAGATTTGAATTCTCATCCACAAATTATAAGGGCCCTAATTTTTTGTAATTTATTTGGGCCCGTAGGCAGTGGCCTTAATTACTTATACCTTGTGTCAGCCTTGGCTCATTGCCATTTTTTTTTTCAAATTGACAGCTATGTTAAATGTACGCGAAGAAGACTTTTGTTAAATTAGGACAAACTTCCATTTTTCATGTGCATGTGAGTCTAATAGAAATCACAACGAATGTTTTGATTAGGGCTACATTGTTATAAATTAATTTTATTGAGAGGAAAATTTAATTTTTTAAATTTAAATAAAATTATTTTTTAATTTTATGTACATTAAATTTGTACACTAAAATTTATATTAAATCAATTAAAGTTATTATATCAATCATACAACCCATTAATCTATTAACCGCATATACACGTGTTTTGTGCACATGACATTGCTCCTTTCAAAATTCATTGGCCTTATCTCTTCGTCAACTTGGTTTTCGAGGTGGGTTTAATAACTATAGCCTATAGCCTTTTGTGTCAGAAGGGACAAAAACAATTTATGCGCACCCTTTAAGGGGCAACTCAAATGCTGTCTCTGTGCAGATGGTGGTACACGGGGACCACCACCACGACACTCTTTATTTATTTATTTTGTTTTTTATATTTACGTTAGCCGGTAATTGAATTAATTTATGTATATTTGAATTAATTTTTTTTTAATTCGATCAGAGATAAGTTATTCACGTCGAAACTAAAATATTTATATTTTATCCCTCATGATTTGTCTAAAAAATTATTATAATTAAAATTCATAACGTCTAAGTTTATAATTTGTTCATTTTATCACTTGAATTATCTATTTGGGATTGCTTGCCACTTTCTTTATTCATTGCATTGAGATTTTTTTTCTTAATATATTGTTTAATTTTATTTTATAATAAATCACTTATTGTGTACGAATCCGAGTAAAATTCATTTATATGTAATTTATTATTTGAGAAATTGAACGATGTGTTCACACGCTATCCACGCATGTCCTAATAAAAAGTGGAGAAATGTCTTCTGTAATGGTTATATAATATACTACGTTAATATCAAAGAAACATCTGTGTAGGATAATAACTATCCAGTGTAAAAAAAATTGAGGTTGACATTATTTTTTAAGTGTTTTATGAGATAGTGTCATCATTATTAATTAGTTTATACGTGTGTGTTGCACGTGAACTATACTGTTTGATTATATGAAAATTAAAATATTTATATTATATACGTGTATCACTGTTTTTTAAATTTATCCTAATTAGAAGCGTGAAAATCTCCTTGTAGATAGTGCATAATGCGAGAGAAAAATTGCTAATTAAAGATGACAAAAAACTACGGGAAACACTAGCTGCATGGTGTCATCATAGGAACATAAGACCACTTGAATTGAATTAAATGAGAAATGTTAGACCGCCTCATTAAGATGTTTTAGAAGACACAATATTAAAGAATCAACATATTAAGTACATAAACTGGTTAGCACGTATCTCAAGAAAGCAATCTAACAAGATTGCTAATAGAATGACAAACAAAAGGGCAATGAAGATCTGAACCTCCCAAAATTGCTACGAAAATTTGAAAAATTTGACTCACCAATTCCAATAGAAATTTTTGTACCCCTCATAATTTACCTTCGATTTGTTCCTATCAATTAATACCTCAACTATTAGGACCCTAACATTATGCAAAGTATACCGAGCTCACTCAATCATTCTTAAATACCGGTCCTAATATTATGCAAAGTAGATCGAACTCACTAAATCATTCGCAAATATCGTGATTGGTGTTGTTTTTGGTGTTCCAAAATTGTAAAATCACTAATTGAAATTTATGATTTGAAACTTGTAATGTATAACAAAACAGTAAGGAAAGAATTACACAAAAGAGTTACACAGAATCAATCTTACACGAAAGAGTTACAGTAGTGTTATGAAATTGTAACAGTAGACAGTTACGTATAACTGTTTGTTAAACCAAAATAAATATTAACCTGGTTGCAGAACATGAACTGTTATTGAAGTTGATGTAGATCAACGCTAGTGTTTGACACTATGTCCTTAAGACGGATTTTGCCTTCATATACAGTACTTTTAGAATATCGAGCGTCTGCCTCTCAGAATACAATGATCTTTACACAAGCAGATGTAGCACTCCAATCTACTCGTTCAGTGAACCAAACTTGTGTTGTGTACTCTCCAAATGCATACTTCTTAATGCCGATAATGTTATGCACTAATGTCTGACTTAACTATGTGTATGATTGATACTAATAATTGTAATGAATTAATCCATAATGCTAATGAACCTAGGTATTTATAGACACCTATGGTGACTTTTCGAACAGTCATCACACTAAAGGACACAACCCATGAAGACAAATGCAAACCAGTAGACACCATTGTTTTAACTGTTCTAAATGAACAGACACAGTCTAAATTTTCGAACTGGAAGGATGCAAATATCTGACTCAGTGCGATCCAATGGATACCAAAAATAAATTTCGAGTTAAGAAATTCTCGCTCAATTAATTACACGAATTTTCTCCAAAAATATAGGGCTTGGTCCAACCCGCACCCGAGCCCGTGCTCGGCCTAGTCGGGCGACGCGCGTGTGTAGTCAAACCAAAGGCATATAGGCGCTCGCTCCGCTCATAAAATTGTGGTACCCCTTGGGGCTCAATCCCATAGAGCAAACTTGGCCTATATATGTTCATGTTGAATTTCTTCTTCAACCAATGTGGGATTGGTGTCAAATTCCACATTGCACTACTTTTATTTTCACAATTCAAGAGGGTCATTTTGAAGCCTATTTTCTCATTCATTTCTTATTCGATTTGAGCAAGTGAATATACCACGTTATTCTCCTCACGGAGTCGAATATGAACCCATGAAAATTTATTCAAAATAACAAATGGTTCCCACTTGAATTTAGGTTCAAAATCGACCAAAAAATCAGTTTTTACACTTAAAAAACTGTTTTGGTCCAACAATTGGTTTAGGGGGAAGGGAAGGTAAAGCAGAGCAAAATTTTAAAGTTTACAAATGAACATAAATTGAGGAAGAATTGTAGTTCTTTATAAATTTGAATGGGCAATTTATTTATTTTTATAAGTAATAAAACTTGACCAACGAATATTTTTTTTGAAGCACCAAATTTTTTAAGTAAAGTTGCCAACACAGTGACATAAAATCAAAAGCCAAAACGAGTATAAAAAATACCACCAATTCTAGGGTTAATATAAGCAAATTCCATGTTACGAGTGATTCGAACAATTTTGTGATCGGATTTATATTATACACCAAAGTATAAGTGGTCGAATTGTAGTTTTCTCGGTTTAAGTCCAAGATCAATCCCACAAAAAGTTTTTAGTAATTTAGAATTTTAAATAAGAATGGTGAAGTTTTTATTTAAGCAGTGTAGCATGAGATAACTTGTGATGTGAGCTTAGATTGATAACTAGTCTAAGTAACTGAAATATGTATACAGATTTCTAAAAGATAATAATATAAAAAGTACCCTTCAGTTTAAGGATCTCATATGCTTTGTATTGGTTAAATACTGAAAATGCTACTTACAACAATTAACTTCCACGTCATTAGAAAGTCAACCGGTAGGTCTGATGTATATAACTCATACCACAACAACATTTTTAGGTTAGCTGGTGGTATACATGTCAACTGAATAATCCAAGTAACCCAAAAGGTCAAGTCATTCATGAGGATTGCTTGAATTACTCAATTGACAATAGTATAACAAGTATATATATATTAAATCATAACACAATAACTTCTTAGGTTAACTGGTGGTATTATTTAACCATAACACAACAACTTCTTAAGTTAGCTGATGATATTATTTAACCATAACACAGTAACTTCTTAGGTTAGCTGGTTATATCACAATTGACTAATCCAAATAAACCAGAAGGTCAAGTCATTCATGAAGATTATTTTAATTATTCAATTGGCTTTATTATATCTTGTATCAGTTAAACAACCCAAGTAATCCAGAAGGACAAGCCATTCATGAGGATTACTTAGATTATTAATCTGACAATTGTACCATGTAACAGTAGAACATCCTTAGTGCTCCTAGACGACTAGTCATGCTGTTGGAACACTGTAGATATTTAACCGACAAGTTGATGATTCACTAATGACATAATTCTGGGCGTAACTCCCAATTACGTACATCACTGTATCATGTATGAAGCTTATAATAGATACACACACACACACATATAAATAAAGCATCAACATTTCCAAAAGTTAACCAGTATTATGCATATGTTCACCCCTCATTGAAGGGTATAAATAAACTACTCACACTTCATATATATTAATAAAACATCAGCATTTCCAAAAGTTAACTAGTATTATACATATGTTCAGCCCTCACTGAAGGGTATAAATAAACTACTCACACTTCATTATTATAGACAAGCAAGAAGTGCAAGTAATTATCATTACAACAATAACTAAAATACAAACACTGACACTTCTTTCTCAAGGAACAACTGAAATACAACCACCCTTAATATCGATTAAGACACAAAGGTGGCGAAAGTTCAACTCTTCAAGTAGAAAGACATAAAAAAAAATGTAGAAATGCAAAGTTTTGGTTGGAGAGTAGGACAGACCGGCTTGAATTCTCTATGACTTTCTCTTTTTCTCTTTTCTTTCTCTCCTTTCTTTCTCTTTTTTCTTCTCTCTTTCTTTCCTCTCCTAGCCCATTCCATCCGTTTGAAGTGAAGAGGCAGCCCCTTTATATAGGCATCAGGCAAGCAGGAGGTGGAAGGATCATGACAAACCGCCTTGAGGGACCGTCCGGACGCCCCTCCCACCGTTCGGACGGTGGTGCTTTGCTGGAATGCTCATGCTAATCTTCTTTGTTGTGCTGGCCAATTCTAGTCGTCTTTGAAATTTTCAAAGTTTTGGTGATGACTTTGATGTCGTCACTAAAACACTAATGGCTTTAGTGGTGACTTTGATGTCATCACTAGAACATTCATAGTTTTAGTTAGGGGTGCAACTTGGGCGGGTTGGGCAATCAACCCTAGGTATAAAATCTTCAACCCTAACCCTAACCCTAACCTTACCTCGAGTTGGAAAACTCAACCCGAGCACTGCCCAAGTTTAATTCGGGCGGGCTCGGGTTGAATTCGGGTTAATTTCGGATTACTTTACGGGCTTATTTTGGGTTACTTCAATCAAGTTTTTAACATTAAAATCATAATATTAAGAACTCAATGGAGAAATAATTCAACTATAACTAGAATCCTTGAATAACAGTTTAACATAAATAAACATAATTCTTGCACAACGGCGCAAGGGACTGCCACTGCCCACTACTGCCAATGTTATTTAAACAAAACACAAATTGCTGCTATTATAATTTAAACATAATACAAACTGTTGACACTTTAATTTAAACACTGCAATTTAAACATAACACAAACACAAACAATCATTTAACACAATATTCGGGTTAAACCCGAATATTAACTCGGGTTGAGCCCGAATATTAACTCGGGTTGAGCCCGATTTTAATATTCGGGTTCAACCAGGTAATCCGATGGGTCAACCCGAGGCCCGCCCAAATTAAATTCGGGTTAACATTTTTCAACCCAAGCCCAACCCAAGTTTTAAAAACTCTAGCCCAAGCCCGTCTTTTTTCGGGTTGGGCTCGGGTTGAATTCGGGTTACCCAACCCAAGTTACACCCCTAGTTTTAGTGACAATGTTGATGTTGTTACTAAAACTTTTATACTTTTAGTGATGATTGTCAAGTCGCCACTAAAATTTTCATATTTTTAGTAACTAATTAATTATGTCACTAAAAAGTAATTTAGTTTATGTCACTACATTGGTGTTGTCAAGTGGTTTATTTTATATCGTTTGGCAAATTTCAAATTATACCATGTCGATATGCCATTTCTCACATCGTTTCCTAACTTGGAAAAATAAAAAACATAACACTCTTGTTATTTCTTAACCAAACTATATCGTTAATTAAGCTTGTTAACGAAATTCTGAAAGATCCTTAAGACATCCAAATAATAAAACCACAAATTTATTTAATTTAAATATCAATAATAATGCCACAACTTAACTAGTATAATGGTGTCAGATAAGTGGAAGTCAATTCAAGTTAAATCAAAATTTTTAAAACTCTCAATTTGAGTTTAATTTGAAATTTTCAATTCGAGTGTCATTCATGGTTAAATTTTGAAATTTGATGATATGCATGTAGAGGTGAAATTTGAATCAAAATCGACTTCGATTAATGTTTGATTTTGAGGTAGATAACACGGATAAAAATTCAAGTTGAAATCCAATTTAATTCAAGCTTGAATTTCAAGTTACACAATTAGGGTGTAAATTTGATTTCAATTGGATTGGATCCTAAATAGTAAGTGACATAAATTGAGTATTTTTTGAATTTAAATTGAGTTGATAATTTTTTATCCAAACTTTGGTCAATATGGATTTTTTTTTGAATTGGCTTGCGTTGGACACATCAAGCTTCACTTTCACCCCAAATTTCACCTTTCATGAGCCATCACCAAATCCAAACATATATACATAAATATATAGGTTCATTTATAGGTTTGTGTTGAACACTACTCAACTAGAACCAGACCCATTTAACTAGTCTCAGTGCATCACCCCAGTTTTCACTTGTTCATAACCTAATGCCTTGTATGTTTGATTAATCTAACCGCCGAAGATTAAGTCTATTGAACGCATTCATACAATATGAAATTATTCACTTTGTTTGATTATTCTTACATGGCATTCTCACACATGAAGCCTATACCACTGAATTGATGTAATGCTAGCACAAATGAAAGGCGACCGCTCCAAATCCAACATAAAACATATTATGTCAATTCAATCGAATTTTAATCAACTCAAATTAAATTTTAATCGGTCCTAGCAACTCAAGATTGAGCTGAAATCGTCTTGAATGTTAATGCGTCATAAAATAAATTTTAATAGGTTCAAATTTTAATACATAAAAAAAAATAGGAATCAACTCGAATCTATTTTAATCAACTTAAATTTTAATACGTAAAAAAATGAATTTTAATTGATTCGAATTTTAATACATAGAAAAATAAATTTTAATCAACTTGAATTTTAATTGAATTTTATGGTAGACTAGAAAAGGTGTGATTGAAAGTTTCCGTAGAATTTTATGTGGTCCTTTTTTTTTTTTCATAATCATACTATTTTGTGGTAATCTTATTTTGCACCCTTAAAGATGCTCTAATTTTCAATTTTGACCCTTAAAGAATTGGATTCTCAAATTACACCCTAGATGTTATGAAATAGATGCAATGTAGCCCAATTGAAGGTAAAATTTAAGATTAAGGGTGCAATTTGAGCTTGAAATGGGGGCCACATTGCACAAGTTATATAACATTGAGGGTCAAATTTGAGAATTCAATTCTTTGAGTATAAATTAAAAAATTTTGTATCTTTGTGGGTACAAAATAAAATTAGTCTACAATTTTTTGTTTAGTTGATTGACAATCTCTATCATTCATGCCTATCCCTATCCCTTTCCCGCCAATGCAATTATAAGAGTTTAGGAGTCCTATTCTTTTAGTCTCCCTCTCCCACGATCATGATCCCCCCTTCCCCACTCACAACCACCATTCCCCTTTCCTCTCTCTGGCACACTCTTTCTCTTTCACAACCTCTCTCCTTGCCAAGAACAATCTCTTTTGTGAAGAATCTGATACGGTGCACCGTTCATTATAGCAAAATTCAGGTTAGTCTCATAATCTAGATTTCAATGATCGTTCTATGTAGTGTGTAATTTGTTGGTAGAAACTGTTGAATCTATTATTTTTTTTCCCAGTGGAAATCCTCTCCTATGCTCTCTTTCTTGAACAAAGATCTTTGGTTTATGCCTGTGAGTTGTAACATTATCATTGTACGCTAGATTTCAAATGAAATTTACTGAGCAAATCTATCAACTACCTGCTTGTGTATTTTGTCACCAAGGCTCCCAAAACTCCGAAAATGAAGGTGTAGGTACAGTTTTGATTAGAATGTTTTAGGGTTGCAACATTGACATATTGCGAGTATTTGCTTATTGTGTATAACTTATCAATCAAACACATTCGTAATATTAATTTTTTATGTTGGATTGTAATTTTTTTTGGAGGTTTTTAGAATTGATCATGATGATGTGAAAACTTGAAACGCGAGATGTGTGCTTGAACTGAACAGCTAAAATCTTTGGAATAGTAGTGTGCAGATGAATAGTATAAAATAAATTGATTTAGCACTATAAGATGCTATGGTAAATGTATGATAGAGATAAGAGCTAAGCCTTACCCAATCATTGAAAATCAAGAAAAAAAGTGAGAGACTTGAATGGAAATGAGTGAGAACATAAGAACAAGTAATACTTGGATGGAAAGGTAATTATCATTAGCATGTATGAAGTAAATTATCACCAATGATCCCCTGTTTAAGAGGACCTCTTTTGCTCTGTTTTATGGGAGGAATTTGTCTGGAAGTGGTCACTGACTTTACTTCCATTTGAATTCCTCCTTTGGTGTTTTTTTTGTTTGTGTGGCTGTTAATAGGTTGTTCCCTATTGTTTTGTCATTGTCTATACAAAGAAACCTCGTTTATGAGGTGTGTTTTACTAAAGTTACACTTATCTTCAATTATTTATGGATGTTGAAAACATACTAACATCATTTTATTTTGTTTTTATGTGCAGATTAATGGCTGGTGATGCGAGTTGTTTGCAACAGACAAAACCACACTAGTGCCTCTTTTATTTCTTTCTTTTTCGTACTTATGTCTTTTATTCAGTAGGAAAACACTTGTTTCATACACTTATTTTGTATTTGCTTGGATGATATTTTTATTTGACAAAAAATAATTTTAAGTTCTTTGGTTTTGGGTTATTATATTAATTGTCATATATCGTTTAGATGTGAATGACTAGATAATACATTATTGGTTTTGTTACACGGCTCTTATCAGGTTATTTCAAGAGTCAATTGTTATGCAAAAATATATATATAAATATAAATATATTTTTTGAAAGAGTTTGAGTGACAAAATGAGAATTTGTCTCTAATCTCAACTTCTATTGACAAACTTTTTTTCGTCACTGACAATCATACAATTAATGACTCTATATTTTGTGACAAACTCAATTTGACACTAAAGACCCAGAGTTGGTGATGAATTTAAAATTCATCCCTAAAAGTAGATCTCTAAAGACGACAATATATTGTTACTATAACATAACTTACAGTGACAAAATATTTTCATCGCTACATTGGTACTTTTAGTGACATTATTACTCTTTTAATGACACATCTTTTAGGTCTTTTGTGACTATTTTATTTGTCATTAAATGTATTTTTTTTAGTGATGAGAGAGTGTTGTCACTATAAAGTATAGAATTAATGACAATTATTCTAAATTGTCACTATAGACAATTACTGACAAGCTTCTAGTGACCACCTAGTGCCGACAAAAATATCATCATTAAAACTCTTCAATGACGAAATACACATTTATAGTGACAAAAAATTTTGTCACAAAAAACTTTAATTGTTGTAGTGCTAGTGGACGAGTTTTGTCTCATGAAGGTTTTCAGTGAAGTTACTTACAAACTTTAGTAGTTAGGATTTCATATTTCATATTTTTCAGAAATAAAATTAAATTAATATTCCTTCTACATTGCTCAAATACTTACTTTTCTCTGATCATTATAAGAGTAACACATGTTAGTTGCAATCTTATTTACATATTTTTATAAAAACTTTTGTGTGTGTAATGATTTCTTTATTTTCAAAAACCACTTAAAAAATATTATCATTTTTTATGGTAGTCTTGATGCCAATCCTCTTCAGGAATACACTTAGCAAAGAATACACCTATTATAGTGATTGTTTTCTCAGTAATTACATGTGATGAGAATATTGTTAACAAAGCAAATAGTTTCACATGTAATTAATCAAAAGATCAGTTATTTGAATAAAATTGGAATTTGACATAATCTCATGAAATAATATTAATACTACATTAAACATATTATCAACATACTCCCTTTTTAGGTTGATAGGATTGATACAAATGCATGATTCTGGAATAAAAAAGGACTTTGTTAGGTTTGTAATGTGGTCAATAGTTTAGGGTTTAAGAAACGATGTCAATGGGATTCAAAGGCTATCATTTCTTAGTATTGTGGTACACCTCTTTTTATTCTTTCAAGACTTTGCATGATCATCATTTTTATTTTTTCTCTTTTTTTCACTTTCTCTACTCTTTTATTTCTTTCTTTGTTCTTTGAAATTCTTTTCACATATTTCCTTTTGCTTTTGAACATTGATTTTTTTTTTCCCGTATCCTGCTGATTTAAAATAGAGTGTAAGAAAATTAGATAGCAAAGGTAGGTTTGATATTTTTATATGGCTCAGGTGTTTTTTTTTTGGGTTTTCATGAAAATAATTTATACTTTTTTAGGCTCAATCATGGTTGACAGAAGATATAATTTTGTAAAAAAAATGGTTAAGACTCAAGATTAATAAAAAATGGCCTAAGATCATTTTTCAGAAATCATACATTAGTATAATCTCAAAATAAAAGTCTAAGGAAATGCTAAATATATAATTTAATAGGTGCTAATCAAAACAAAACTAATGAGATTATTCAAAGAAAGTTTACCGATGAATTGAGATTCTTATTTGAGTAAATATAGAGTATCTCTCCGAGGAAGATTGGTTCAAATCTACAATAGGTGTTACATCTCCCCTATATATGCAAAGATTATAATATTTCACAAGGTTTTTAACAATAAAGAAATCCAACTGTGCTTAAAAGGATAAGTTTAAACAAAAATATTAAGATAATACACAACTAAAATATGAAAATTTTGCGTAATCAGATTAAAATTATTTTTGCAAAGCATTAGAATATTTAACCTAATTCAAGTGTGAATTATATGAGATAGTCTTCCTAACTTAGAAACATAAGTTTCATAACAATTAACAAAAAAACAATTATAAAAAAAAACAAGTTAAAAACCATAAATAGGTTCAAAACATAAACAAATTCAAAAACATAAAGTAAAAGTGCATAATTTAAAAGATGAGTGAAAGATAGCAAAATTTTTGGTAGAATCTCTAGTCTTTAAAAAGTAGAAGGTCCTCCTCCAAAACACTCTCGAAGTATCCTTAATATCTCTGCTTGATTTTGCTCATATTAGTCAAGCGTTGATTTATCTGAGTGATGCTGGTACCGAGCTGGTTAATTGTGGTCTCCAATCCAAGTAAGATCTGCCTGTCGGTCCTGTCAACCATTGTATGTATGGCTGATCCTCTTATGCCTGCGGCTGTTCTTGTGCGAAAAATTCTTCAGGAGCTTGGAATGGCTCCTCTTGTGGTGGAGGTGGTGCTTCTTGTTGATTCTTTAGCTGTACTCTATGACTCTTTTTCAAATATGTTTTATCTAGTGGTCCATAATGTTCCACTGTTTTCCATGAAGGATTAACAATTACTCTCTTGTTTCTGCATAGCTGAGAAACTAACATAGCATATGGGAGTGAGAGTTTCTTTCTATCCATAGTAAGTAACATTTGATTCATGATAAGATTTGACAAATCAATTGTGTGTCCCATCCCAAATGCATATAAGAAATATGTCTGCTCAGTATAAATTTGATTCTTCTGGGCTCGGGGTAACAAACTGTTCACTGTTATCAAATTCAAAATTCAGTATATGTCTGTCAAATCCCCTTGCTTTATGTATTTATTTGGCCTTCCCCAAACAAACTTTGGGTTACCAATCAATTTTATCCCTACGTTGGTTAAATCAGGCAATTCAGTGTTAGGATATTGCAGGTTGGGTGGTCTCTGCATGGGGTTAAAGAATTCAACTATAATAGCCGGTGTAACTTGAAAGATTATGCCCCGAACAAATACACGCAGTTGTCTTTCTCCAATAATTTCAGCATTACTATAGAATTCATGGACCAAGCAGTCATAAGCAATAGTAATAAATCTAACATAATCTAACCATCCTATTTCATCAAGTATTTGTCTAACTCCTATGTTTTCAAAATTTTCAAAAATTACCCGCCTTTCAGGAATGATAGTTTTGGAGATAAAGTGAGCATCATACTAGGCCTGTTGTTCAAAATTCTGAAAAATCACCTCATTGTAGATATTTCCTGGTCCAGGTTGTTGTGGAGGTGCTTGAGGCTGTTGAGGTTGATCCCTTGGTGCACGACTTAAAGATCCTCTTGTTCGGCATGTCGAATCTTTTTGTGATTTCATTTCAAATACTTGGTTTCGACTGATTTCAATCGGTAGTAACCTTAAAAATGTAATGGGTAAGTGAATAATCGGAGAAAATTTGAAGATAAACGGTTGAGTGCAGTAGATTTGAGAAGAGTTCTTTGGACAAACTCGATTTTTTCGAATTCTAATGTGCGAGCAAGTCTAAAACTGATTGGTTTTGCATGGAGGTGATATATATATACACACTACCATCCAGACGCTGGCCCCACCGTCCAGACGGTGCTGCCTGGCTGGATTTTGGATTACAATTGCAGGTTGCTGCTTTTCTGAATTTCTAAAAAAAAATCCTGCAGTTATAACATATAACTTTTAAACATTCTACAAATACGTTGATAACTACTCTTTTTGTTTTCAAAAAATGGTTGTTTTTATTCTTTTATTTGTTGTTTATTATTTACTGATTTTCCTAATTAATCTATAGTTATTTACATTTATTTACAATTATTCCAAAATTTATACATTTGTTGATCATATTAATTCAGAATCAGAACTTTTTGAATCAATAACACCAATGACACAGTTACCTTCATTTATCACGTATCTTGTTAACATAGGGGTAGAATAGGATGGTGCATTAGAATAATCCTTACTTGCCCATACCTAATCCATCGAAGAAGATCTGACGCTCGACCTGAAATTGGTTCCGCACACTGATTATATTGTCTCAGATGTTCTAAACGACCACATCTTACACAACCACTGAGACGCTTTGATTTTCTGCGTTTAGCAAATGTACTTTTTCCACATAAGGGTCATGGTTGACTTTCAAAGATTTCTAAATTTTTAACCCTTCTAGCTTTTTGCATGATCAATGCATGTATATCTTTTGAAAGATGACGTAGTAAAATTATTCTTAACCGGAACAGTTTTTCGTCCATTATATAATTATTTTTCACAAAATTATAAAAATGGCTCAAAATTTATTGACTCACTATCCGGTTCTTTAACGTCTGCTAGTCACAAAGACGAACAAATTTATAAAATGCATTGAAATACTAAGTAGATATAAGTAATTTCTTACATAAGTAAATTCACACACTCTCCCCTCTACTTAAATTAAACATTGTTTGTAATATATAAAATAACGATAATTAAAATTGATAATAAAAATTAGCAATCTGTTGTCGTCCGGTGATTAGGATATCTGACTTTTGCTCAGGAGTTTCAATCTGTCAAACAAATAACGAACAATTAATATTATTAAAATCAAACAATAATATATATTTTCAGAGCATATAAATTAGATTAAAAAGTTGTATAGAGGTTATATCTTGAGTGAATCCATCATAATATAGTTTAAGCCTTTGACCACTTAAATTTTTTTCCAGTTAACGGGTTCTTGATTTCAATTGCTCCATAGTCAAAATCTTGTTTAACAATATAAGGACTTGTCCATCTAAATCTTAATTTTTCAGGGAACAAACAAAGTTTTGCATTATATAACAGAACTTTTTGAGAAGGTTCAAAAGATTTTCGCATGATATTTTTATCATGAAAAATTTTTGTTCTTGATTTAGCAATCTTTGCATTTTCATAAGCTTCGTTTGTTAACTCCTCTAATTTGTTAATTTGAAGTTTGCGAGTTATTTTAGTGTTATCCATATCAAAATTTATTATTTTGATTGCCCAATATGCTCGATGTTCTAATTCTACATGCAGGTGACATGGTTTACCATAAACTAATTGATAAGGAGACATCCCTAAAATAGTTTTATATGCAGTACGGTAAGCCCAAAGCGCATCAGTTAATCTTAAAGACCAATCTTTACGATCTGTATTTACTATTTTTTCTAGTGTATATTTATCTACCTATTAGCTAATTCAGCTTCTCCACTTATCTGTGAATGATACGGAGTGGATATTTTATGAGAAATTGAATATTTTCTCATAAATTTTTCAAAAAATTTATTACAAAAATGTAATCCACCATCATTTATAATGGTTTGAGGAATTTCAAATTTGGACAAAATATTTTTTTTTAAAAAACTTGATCACTGTTCTGTGATCATTATTTCTATATAGAATTGCCTGTACCCATTTAGAGACATAATCTACTACAATCAAAATGTACAGATAATCAAAGTATGGTGGAAATGGACCCATAAAATCGATGCTCCAACAATCGAAAATTTCAAAAATCAAAATAGGGTTTAAAGACATCATATTTTTTTGAAATATTTTTCATTCTTTGACATCTGTCACAATTTAAACAAAAGATATGAACATCTTTAAAAAGAGTTGGCCAATAAAACTCACACTGCAAAATTTTAGCAGCGGTTTTCTTTAAAGCAAAATGGCCTCCGCAAGCTTCAGAGTGACAAAACTGAATTGCTTGACTTATTTCATGATTAGGTACACAACGCCTTATTATTTGATCTTTATAATATTTAAATAAATAAGGGTCTTCCCATAAAAAATTACGTACCTCACTTAAGAACTTATTTCTATCAAACCAAGTATAATGAGAAGGAATAGTATCCGTGCTAAATAATTAGCTGTATCTACATACCATTGTACTTCTATTATTGCAAACAATTGTTGATCTGAAAAGGTTTCTCTAATTGGAGTTGTTTCTTCTTTTATTTCATAATTTAGTCTTGACAAGTTATCTGCTACCACATTCTCTACTCCTTTCATATCTTTAATGATAAGATCAAATTCTTGAAATAATAATATCCATCGTAGGAGACGCAATTTAGAATCTTTTTTTGTAAGCAAATATTTTAAAGTTGTATGATCTGTAAATACAATAATTGATGATCTAACCAGATATGGACGAAATTTATCTAATGTAAACCCAACAACAAATAATTATTTAGTTGTGGTTGAATAATTCACTTGTGTATCATTTATAGTTTTGCTCACATAGTAAATAACGTAAGATTTTTTATCTTTCCTTTGACCTAATACAACCCTTACTACATAATCACTTACATCACTCATTAATTCAAAAAGTAAAGACCAGTCAGGAGGTTGCATAATTGGTGCAGAAATAANTCTTTTCAATTTTTTTTTAATAAGTTAGTAAAGTAAGTTCATAGGCATCGTACAGATCCACTAATGTCATAATGTTTACAACCGTGTCACTCTCACATAATTATATATTAAAATTCCTGTTAAATATTCTTCTTGTAAAACTTTAATACATCGATACGNAACAGATTACATATAGGTTTAGATATTGAACTAAATTTTTTATAAACCTTCTACAAAATCCTGCTTGACCAAGAAAATTACGAATATCTTTTACAATTTTTGGTGATGGAATATTAGCTATCAAATCGATTTTAGATTTATCAACTTCGTTTCCTTTTTCAGACATTATATGACCTAAAATAATATCTTGTGCAACCATAAAATGACATTTTTTTCTAATTTAAGACAAGGTTTGTTTCTTCATATTGAATGAGTACTTTTTCAAGATTTTTCAAACATAAATGAAATGAATCACCATATACTAAAAAATCATCCATAAAAACTTCTAGATATCATTATGCCACATCACTGAATATACTTAACATATAACGTTGAAAGGTAGCTAGAGTATTACATAATCCAAAAGACATCATTTTATATGCAAAAGTACCAAAATGACATGTAAATGTAATTTTTTCTTGATCATCTATTGCAATTTCAACGTGATTATAACCAAAATATCTATCTAAAAAACAGTAATATGCATGACTGGCTATTCTTTCTAGTACTTGATCTAGAAAAGGCAATGAAAAGTGATCCTTTTTGGTAAGAGAATTTAATTTTTGATAGTCAATACACACACGCCAACCTGTGACTGTACGCATAGGGACTAATTCGTTTTCTTGATTTTTTATTATAGTAACACCAGATTTCTTAGGGACTACTTGTGTAATACTAACTCATTTACTATCAAATATAGGATAGATAATATTTGCATCTAATAGTTTAAGTACTTTGGCTCGGACTACTTCTTTTAAGTGTGGACTCAGTCTTCTTTGCATTTGACGAAATGATTTAGCATTGTCTTCTAAATATATACAATGAGTACATAGAAGTGGACTTATACTTTTTATATCTGCTATTGTCCATCCAATAATATTTTGGTGATCTTTCAATACTTTTGTTAATTCTTTTTCTTGACTTTCAGATAAATTTGATGATATGATTACGGGATGAATTTCATTTTTTTTCTAAATAAACATATTTCAAATTAGTTGAAAATGGTTTTAAATCTGACTTAAAAACTTTAACATTGACTCTACAGATTTAGGCAACAGATTTTCACATTTTGAATTTTCTATCTTTTCAGATTCATTATCAAATATGGATTCTAATGTATATAATTCTTTTTTCCAGAAAAAATTCTTTAAAAAAACTTTGGGTTAACGACTCAACAAAATTTATTTCATGCACTTCATCTTCTTCTCTAGGTTATTTTGCACTGTTAAAAACAGTTAATTCCAAGGTCATGTTTCCAAATGAAAGTTTCATAACTCCATTTCTATAATTTATCAATGCATTTGATGTAGTTAGGAATGGTCGACCAAAATAACAGGTATGTATGCAGATGCATGAAATGGTTGTGTATCTAAAATGATAAAATCTTCAAGAAAATAAAATTAATCTACTTGGATAATAACATCTTCCACAATCCCTCTTGGAGTTTTATTGATCGGTCTGCTAATTGCAATGTAACATTAGTAGGTTTTAGTTCACTTAATCCTAATTGTGTATAAATCGAATATGACATTAGATTACAACTGGCTCCAAGGTCTAGCAGAGCTTCTTCAATTTGAAAATTTCCAATGATGCATGAGACTATAGGACTACCTAGATCTTTGTACTTAAGAAGAGTGTTGTGTTGTATTATAGTACTACCTTGTTCAGTTAAAAATATTTTCTTTGGTGCATTAGTTTTTCTTTTTATTGTGTAAAGGTTTTTTTAAAAATTTGGCATAAGTTGGAACTCGTTTAATGGTATCTAACAAAGAAATATTAATTTTAACTTGTTTAAACAATTCAAAGATTTCAGCTTGATCTTTTTCAGATGGAGTCTTCTTGATCCTTTGAGGAAAAGGTAAAAGAATAGGACACAAATGTTCTTCCTCCTTTTGTATTTTTTGTTGTTTTTCAATTGAAGGTTCAGCAGACACAAAATTAACTTGATTTGGAGGTTTAGATTGAAATAAAATTTTTTCTTTTTCTCGCATACTTAAAGACTGAGTCAACTTAGCTAGATGACTCTTGATATCTTCAATACTCTGAGAAGTTTGAGCTTTAAAATCATTAAAAGATTGAGTTGTTTGAGTATTAAAACTCATTTGACTTTGAATGAATTGATTCATAGTATCTTCCAGAATTTTTTTTATGTGGAGGTTGATATTATTGTTGATTTTGTGGTTGTGCTAGACCTTGTGTTTGATTTATGGGTTGTGTAATTCTCCAACTAAAATTTGGATGATTTCTCCACCCTAAATTGTTAGTTTTAGAATATAGATTTAAATAAGACTTATTATAAGTTGGAACTGCATTAGATTGTTCAGTTAACACTTATTTGAATGCTGGTATAATTGGATATTTTGCTACAGGATGTCCTGACAACGCACAAATTTCACATATTTGATCAGTAGTAGATACTACAGACACTTGTTTAATTATTTTCATTTCTAAGGCTTCTAGTTTTCGAGATAAATTAGTCATTTTAGCTCTTAAGTTATCATCTTCTATTAATATATATTTTCCTCTTTTAGATGTAGATTGCTTAGTTTCCACTACATTTAAAGAAGTTGAGTCCCACATCTGGGAACTCTCAAAAATAATACCAAAAAATTGGAATGCTTCTTCAGGATTTTTACTCATAAATTTGTCTGCATCATCATTTCAACAAATTGTTGCATTGTAGGTGGAAGAACATCATAAAAAAAACCAACTAAGGTTCTGTTTTCAAATGCATGATGTGGACAAGCTTGAAGAAAATCTTTAAATTTTTCCCAACATTGATAAAAAGTTTTACATTCTTTTACAGAAAAATTCATTATTTGACGTCTTAATGTATTTGTACGATGGACAAGAATTTTTTTTTTAAAAAAACTCAGTTTGTAAAGCTTGCCAATTTATTATAGAATTTGCTCTTAAAGAGTTAAGCCACTGTTTTCGCTTTATCCTTTAAGGAAAGAGGAAAAAGTTTTAATTTGATCATTTCAGAATTATCTTGCAAAGTTCCACAGACTTCTTCAAATTCTTTCATATGCACATAAGGATTTTCAGTTTTTAAACCATGAAATTGTGGTAATAACTGTATTGTTCCTGACTTAATATTAAGATTTGGAGCATCTGTTGGAAAATCAAAACATAATGGGACATTAGTTCGTGTATGATGTAAATATTCTCTTAATGGTTGAACATTTTGAACTACTTCTTGTTCTCTAGGTTGTTCTTCCTTAGGTACATTTCTAGCCATACCTAATTCAAATGATTCTTGTCTAGATGAAGATGATAAAGACGAAAGAGATGACTGATTTACAAAACCTATTGATGAATAAACATACATAAACTAAAAGAAAAAAAGAAAACAAATAATTTATAAACATATAATAAATGTAAACTACTCTATTTTATTTAATTTCAAACTACCATAACTCCCTGGCAACGGCACCCAAAACTTGATTCGAACTATTTTGTGATCGAATTTATACTATACATCCAAGTATAAGTGGCCAAATTATAGTTTTCTCAATTTAAGTCCAAGATTGATCCCACGAAGAGTTTTTAGTAATTTAGAATTTTAAATAAGAATAGTGAAGTTTTTGTTTAAATAGTGTAGCATGAGATAGCTTGTGATGTGAACTTAGATTGATAACTAGTCTAAGTAACTGAAATATGTATACATATTTCTAAAATATAATAATATGAAAAGTATTCTACAATAATTAACTTCCATGTCACTAAAAAGTCAACCGGTAGGTCTGATGTATATAACTCATATCATAACAACTTCTTAGGTTAGCTGGTGGTATACATGTCAACTGACTAATCTAAGTAACCCATAAGGTGAAGTCATTCATGAGGATTGCTTGAATTACTCAATCGACAATAGTATAGCAAATATATATACATTAAACTATAACACAACAACTTCTTAGGTTAGTTGATGGTATTATTTAACCATAACACAACAACTTCTTAGGTTAGCTGGTTATATGACAATTGACTAATCCAAATAAACTGGAAGGTTAAGCCATTCATGAGGATCATTTGAATTATTCAATTGGCTTTATTATATCTTGTATCAGTTAAACAACCCTAGTAATTTATAAGGACAAGTCATTCATGAGGATCACTTAGATTATTAATTTGACAATTATACCATGCAACAGTAGAACATCTTTAGTGCTTTTGGAGGACTAGTCATGCCGTTGGAACACCGTAGATATTTAACCGACAGGTTGATGATTCACTGATGACATAATTCTAAGCATAACACCCAATTATGTACATCACTGTATCATGCATGGAGCTTATATATATATATATATATATATATATATATATATATATATATATA
>CAUOFW020006057.1:1463994-1479502 GCA_963454935.2 Ilex paraguariensis | reverse complement strand
AAGGCCGGTTAGACTTCTTGCTTAGCACGTCACCAAGAGAAGAGCACGGGAAGCTTATCCACACCACCGAAGGAAGGAAACGGTCCAATCTTTGACCACGTTTCATGAAGAGCTCTCCAACCTCTTCCTTCCGTTGAGGATAAGTCGTGATCTCCACCAAAGATAATCTCTAAGCTGCGATAAAGAAGTCTTGAGAATATGTCATGATCTCCACAAGAATGATCTCTTATCTACTATAAAATGGCTCTAATCTGGGAGAGGAAGGAGACATGCTCATCAGAGACTTACAGAAGACGAACCGACTACTGGAGATTATTATTTTCTTTGATTCTCCATTCCCCCTCTCAAAGCTTGTATCTTCATTCTCCATACCTTTGAATCAATAAAATACCCGGCGACTGAAGCCATTGAAGAGTGGACGTAGGTCGAATTGACCGAACCACTATAAATTATGTCTTCTCTAATTTTTTCGTTGATTTCATTGCATTTATTATCTATACTTGACAGGTGGTGTGCAAAACCATTTTTGTGCATCATCAATAACAACCATGCATACCTAACACATAATGACACATTTGTCTCATTTATGCACCAACACCACTCTACATACATAAATCAAATGGGGGAAACATTTTATTGATAGTTATTTCATGGCCGACAATCTTGATTATATTTTGGATAAAACTCATAGTTCATCCTTAAATTTTGTCTCCGGTTTTAATTTGGTCCATGAATTTTCAATTATCTTAATTCAGTCTCACAATTATCAGAAAGTTGATAGAATGTTTCAATTAAAACAAAATTGATAGTTGAGGAATTAAGTTGGGATAATTGAATGTTTAGAAACCATCAATTCAAAAAAAAAAAAAAGTTTAAGGACCAAATTAAAACTAAAGACAAAATTTAGGGATCAACTATGATTTTTACCTTCATAGTTTTATCTCGTAGCTAAACCAGAAGCTTTTGAAAAGAAATTAGCATATGGCACATGATAACGAATATAAGCATGGGCCATTGCTGTATAATATTTGCCATGGATTAGGGATAGTTTGGTCGTACTCGAATTGGATTGTGCATCATAAGTTCTGTAGCACTATGGGCCTTGTACACAGTTTCCCATGTGAATAAAGACTATTATTACAAAGGCCTCTCTTAGTAATTTATAAATGAGTGAGATAGGCAGAGAGGGAGAGAGTATGGGTGCAACAAGAAACCAAGAGATTGGTGTTAGTTGAACTGAGTTTGAGCTGAGTTTGAAAACCTTGTTTTTTAATCTAATTTAAAAACTTATTCAAGTTCGTCTCGTTTAGAAAACGAGCCGAGTCTAAACGAGCAAAAAATAAGTTAAATTCGAGTCAAATTTCGAGTATTTGCACATAAACAAGTCGAGTCTGTTGAGTTTAAACCGAACTTGTAGGACTTATTTTCTAAACAAGTCTAAAAATATGTTCAAGTTTGGGCTCGTTTTAAAAATGAATCAAGTCTGAACGAGCTGAACTCGGGTCAAACTCAAGCCAATTTTGAATAGTTCAGTTTGATTATCAACCCTACCTAGAAAGAGTCAGCTGGTTGAGTAGAGTTAAAAAATTAAATAGTTATGGGTGGTAATTTATAAAAATTGAAGGGTAATAGTAACATTTTATGAGTAAAGGAGTTACGGAGGGAATTATGGGAGGAATACACATTTCATAAGTGGAGATCAAATTTCGTGCTCTTGCTTTATTTGTAGTGTATACATATACTAGTTATAAGTTATGCCTGAAGTCGCGATGAAATATCAAATTTGAATGCTTAAAAAATTAATCTCACTATACCAACTAACAATTTTTTATTTATTCGTTTCTTTTATTACAGCATTTAAAATTAATTTTTACCTATTATTTTTTAAAAAATAGTATCAAAATTTTCTCAAAATATATAATTCGATCAATTTTTTTCAACACGTGTACATTATCGTGTATAGACAATGTACAAAATAAAAATTGTGTTAAATTACAAATTAATCAAATGTTAAATAATTGAATATGTAATAGATAGAATTGAATGATGTGATATTTTTAAGAGAAAAAATATATATGAGATAAACTTTCAAACTCCTATGTGTTTTATTATATAGATATACTAGGGGTAACCCGTATCTGAAGTCATAGTGCAATATAAATAATTTTGAGAGGTATATTGATGGTTATTGGATGAATCTATTTAAAACCATTAGATGGACTTATTAAATTTTGTCATATTTTATATTATAGATATAATAATTTCATATATTAGGTTGGGGTAGGAGATGTTGAGGCTGCAACCCTTGCTAGTTAATGAATAGAAAATAGTTCAATAAGGCATTTAATTTGATCAGGAGGTCAACTTGAACTTTCAGTGTGGGTAGAGATTTTAAAATTTTGAGTTGGATTTGGACAAAAAAATTCTTAATCGATTTAGGTTTAAGCAATACTTGGCTCGAGGTGGTAGGTTTTAGGGATCAATATGAACATAATTACTAAGTTATACCAAGCTCAAATTGTATAAATATAGAATTAAACTCGAAGTTTAATTTAAAAAGTGAACCCACATTGAAACTGAATTTCAACCCAAGTTGAAATATGATTAAAGGACGCATTATAATCGGATTGAACACAATTTTATAATTTGAGTTGAGTCTGAATTGATGTTGCCCAATTACACCCTTAATTAATGTAGAGGAATAAGAAACAGATTATGTTAACTGTGGAAGTTGTAAATCTTCACCAAATAATGGAGCCATCTTCAACACTACTGCATAATGGTCCAAGTCACGTGTCTAACTTATGGTAACATACCGTTATTTATCATATTTGTAAATACTAGTTATTGCCGGTATTTGAAAGTACAAAATAATAAAAAAAAATAGTCTATAATAAATATATTTGTATACACACCCAAAATTAAATCACAAATATAGAGGAGGGAAAGAAATTTAAGCACCAGTTATAGTAGGAGTAAGTGGTGGTACTAGTGGTTGGCGACAGTAGTGGTGGTAGGAGACGGTGATTGTTGTGATGGGTGGTGATGACCTTGATAATGGTGGCAGCCGTGGGTGACAATGGTAATGGTAATGGTAGTGGATTTTGGGTGACGATGGTGATAGTGGCAACTATGGATGACGACGATGGTAGTTGTGGGAAACGATAATGGTGGTTGGCAATGGGAGTGGTGGGCGTGACAACGATAGTGGTGGCGGTTGTGGGTTGTGATGGTTGGCAATGGGGGTGGTAGGGGTAACAATCGTGGTGGTGGCAATTGTGAGTTGTGGTGATGTGTAGTGACGTTGATGGTGGTGGGCGACGACTGATACTTCTAGACAACAATGTGATGGGTGGCGACTAATGACAATGGTGGTAGGTGGTGGGGATGGGTGACACTGGGTGGTGATAGTGGTGTGCTATGACAGGTAGTGGCGTTTGGTAGTGGTAGGTATGGTGGGGATAGGTGATAGTAGCTGACGGCGATAGTGGACGACAACGGGTGGCGGTAGGTTGTGGTAGTTGGTGACTATGGGCAACAATAGTAGTGATGGGTGTTGATGATGAGCGATGGTGACAATAGTAATAAATATAAGATTGAGATGAAGATTATGGTGGGAGGTGGAGGTGGACGACAATGACAGTAATCGATGGTGGGTGGCGATGGTGGGATAGTTGTAGTGGGGATAGTGGTGGTAGGGCGATGGAGGGGGTGGTGGTGGGATGGCGGTAGTAGTGGTGGCAGCGACAACGATGATGATAATGGTTTTGTGGCATAGGTGGGGTGGCGACGATAATGGTGTTGGGGGTAGTGGTGATGGTGATGATGGAAGTGGTGGTAGAATGGTGTCAATGGTGGTGTTGATGTGGTGGTAGTGGTGATGGTGGTGGTGGTGGTTGTTATTGTGATAGAGGTGGTACTGGAATGGTGACAGCGGTGGTGGTGGTGGGATGACGACAGTGGTGGTGGTAGCCGTTTTTGTGGCAGAGGTGGCGGTGGGGTAGCGACGGTGGTGGTTGTGGTAGGGTGGCGACAGTGGTGGTAGTGGTGGTGGTAGTTGTTATGGTAGAAGTGGTGTTTGGGTGGTAGCGAGGGTGGTGGTGGGGCGGTGGACATAGTGGTAGTGATGGTGGTGGTAGTGGTGGTAGTGATGGTCTTGGGGGGTAATTGTTGTTGTGGAGTGACAGTGGAGGTGTAGTGATGATGGTGGTGGGGGTGGTGGTGATGATGGAACGGTTCTAACACTATTGTTTTTTAAAGAACTAATAAGTAGTTATAAGTCATAGAAATAATTTTAAAAAATTACCTCAAATACACACTTAGATGCTTATTTTCTCTATTAAATTTAAAGTGTTAATATTAGCTGTCGAATTAACTTTAAGCTAAAATTTAAAGAGATTTCAACCACAAAAAGAAAAAGTCATTTTGTTTAAATTGTATTCTACTTTATTATATAAGTTTTTATCATTGTTATGAGTGTTTTTATCACTGTTGTGGTATCAAAAAAAGTGATAAAAATAATTATCACAGCAATGATGAAAACATCTATAAAAATGACAAAAAAATTTGTATCGAAGAAAAAGTGACAAAAATAGTTATCATAATAGTTATAAAAATACTCATAATAGTGATAAGACACTAAAAAATGTGGTAAATTTTTTTACTATAAAATAACCCATAAGAATTATAAAAATATTTATTAGAATAGTAAATTTTAAAGGTACGGTACCCATTTTTTTTTTTTTTTTACCGTAATCAAGTCACTAACTTATTAAAACACATCACTGCTGAGGAGCCTAAGTCATTATTGTGAAATAATCGAACGATGTTACTATTTATCAACATCTTATAAATTGAACTAAAAACAACCATATCCCTAATTTATTAATCATTTGAAAGAAAAAAAAAAGTGATTTCCTTTTTCTATTCTTTTGGTGAGATTGGAGGAAAAGGATTCAGAAAAGTCTAACCTCATAGAAAATGAGGCATCATCTTTTGAAACAAACAATGCATCTTTTCTAAGTTAGTTCAATCTCATCATCAATAGAGGTTGTAAAGTCTTACACCCAATCTCAAGAGTAAACGCTTCTAAGAACCATCCATATACTTTCTCATCTTTTGCTTTGCTTGGCCAAACTTTTCAAAACAAATTAAAAAAAAAAATTACAATTGCCATGACTAAGTTTCCTTTATCATATTGCAAATTACTGAGATCAAAATTATGTCTTAATACAATTCTAAAAGTTGAGATTGATTCTAAATATTTTTATGAGTGGAATATACATTGTCGTGACTAACTTTATATGCGCTATGACATTCTAGAATATTCTTTTGTCATTTTCAAATCAACTCTTTTGCAAATCCAATAAGAAACAAGACAACCACACAATAACTCAAAATTTTATTTTTTGTTATTGTTGTGAGAGATATCTGGGTTATTTTATGCACACATCGACTAATTCTCTCTCCAATTCGATTAAAAGAAGATCATCTATTACAGGATTAAAAAATTCATGAAAGATAAATTCTCAATGGCTTGACCCTAAAGAAATTATAAAATTTAAAACTCAAGACGTATAAATTTACAACTCACCCTTATCTCCACTGGGCTGCCATTGAGGTTTGCTAATGGAAGATTATACAAAAAAATTACCAATAAATATTACTTTTTTTTACAAATATCCATGAAGTCTTATCATTTTTGTTTTTTTTATCAATGAAGTCATATTTTAATGTTTTATTTCAATACAGTCTTAGTAGTGTCATTATATTTCAATTTTTCCCTCGACTTTTAGTTACCAAAACTTTTTCATTTTTTTTTATTCTTTCTGGTATGTCACAACTCTCGGTGAGGTTTTTCGATTGCTATTTGTTCCCCTGCTCAACAATGGTGGCGTCGTCTTTTTTTTTGTTTTTTGTGAAGATTATGGATTGCAATTTTTTTTGCCCTTTTATTCTCACTTTTCGCTCGTACACCATTGCTATGTATCAACTGTTATTTAATTTAATTTTATATATTTTTTAGAGTGAATAAGTTCCCAACCCTTTCTGATTCATTCTGTTTCTGTCTGCAAACCTTGTAACTACCTTTCCATTCAATTTTTCACCAACCTATGCAAACCCAATGTAGGCCTTCCCTTGAAACCGACCTATCAATGTTTTAAAAATAACAGTTCACAGAGGACCCATCTCTCTCAGGAGCTATCTGGTTATGGAATGTGGCTCTGAACCCTAATCTCCCTATTTAAAACCTGTCACTTTCTTTCCTCTCTGCTTTTAATTTTTATTTAGTTTGGGAGAAATTACACCGGCATCCCCTTTTGTTTGTAGCTATTTTATGAGATACTTTGTTGGTTTCTGAAATTACACCGACAACCGAAAAGAAAGGGGTTTTCGATTTTTATTTGGAGAAATGCTATGCATACCAAAATTTTTACCAAATGAGTTGACAACTCCAAATCACTCTTTGACTCACCAAACAAAGATAGGTGTACCCGAGTACCTAACACATAATGACACATTTTGTCTCTTTCATATATGTAGCACCACCACTCTACATGCACCTATTGCTTGGATATTTTGTCCACTTGCATTATACCAATCATATGTGGTCAAATATTTTAATGATAGTTTTTTTTGTCTGGCCGACAATCTTAATTTATATTTTATTCAGCTAATTGAGAAGCTTGTGGATGGAAATGAGCTTATGGCACATGACTATTAATATAAGGTTGGACCATGGTTGTATAAAATTGGCCATAAGTTAGGGCTAGTTTGGTCGTATTCGGATTGTGGTTATACTTCATAAGTTTTGATATATATATATAAGATATAATATATTAGGTTGGGGAAGGTGGGTGAGGCTCGAACCATTGTTGTTTCATGGGTTAATAGAGTGTAATTCAATCAGCGGTGAGGGTCAACCAGAATTGGAGGTACGGGTTTTCAAGATCGGATTTAAATTTAACTCGGTTTTATTCAACTAAAAACTCGAATTGTACAACCATATAACAAATCCTAAATTTCAAAAAAAAAAAAAAGATTAACTTGCATTGAACCCAAATTTCATCCAGAGTATAAATATATGATTGAGGGACACTAGCTGAAAAATACAAAATCAGATTGAGTATCCAATAACTTGAGTTGAGTCCGCGGTGACGTCTCAATTTGGTCAACTCCAAGTTGCACCCATATGTGGTAAACTTGCAGAAAAAATCATTTGACAAAAAATGGTTAATCATTTGAAAAAAAATGATTTCCTTTTTCAAGGTAAGATTGGAGAAAAAGTTCAGAAAAGTCCAAACTCAAAAGAAAATGAGACAAATTGTAAGCGCTTTCATTTGAACAAAAAAAGCATCTTTTCTAAGTTACATCTATCCCCATCATCAATCAATGTTATAGAGTCTTACACCCAATCTAAAATTCCCCCTTAGAACACCCACTTTACATTTAAGAGCAAAAACATCAATAATAGAACTGTAAGCACAATCTGATACCAAATATCAAATGCCAAATAAGAGAGAAGCAAAGGAGAACAAGAAGATGTAGATAAAATGGAAGATTGTAATGCACTAACACTGCAAATAACAGTTAGAACTTAGAAAACTAACTGCTCTTTTTTCATGACCAAACCAAGCACAAGAAAACAGATTACAGTTTTCTCTTCAAGACCAATTCGAGAACAAAGCTTCCCAAACCTCACAGAACACCTCAATGATAATCCTATGATTATGATACGAGTTCAGAGACAGAAAACACTGTAGAAGATTCTCCAGATCTTTAGCTGAGAAAATTTGCTTTTCGATGATCATCTCCACCATTGAAGCTCTGAAATCATTGTATGGATCGCTTGAACGCTTCACCACCGCAAAACTATCTCTCACCTTTCCTTTTAATGGCATTGGACCCTTTTCAGACTCAGACTCAGACTCAAACTCAAACTTCTTCGCAGTTCTTCTCCGCCTTGTCTTAGGAGATTTGTCGCAAAATCGAGCTTTGTTTCGGGCAAATGAATCAGATGAATCAGAGGAAAGAGAGAGGGACTTTGAAGAGAAAAGCGTAGTCTCATCATCATCTTCATCACTGCTAAACCACCCATTATATTTGCATGAGCTAAATTCAGTAGTATCAAACTTTTTATTCTTCAAATGGGTCTTCTTCTTCATCTTTCTGGTTTTTTTCTCCATTGGCTTTGCTTCAAATTCTTGGAACTCAGAGAATGTGTTCAGAGGTGAAATGGGTGATACAGGTGGACACTTGCGACCATCAAAATCACCCGGAACAAGAAGAGAGTGTCTGTTTGCTTTTGATACTTTGCTTCTTGGAAACAAGTTCTTGTTCACAGTAAATCTGTGTTCGGGTTCATCTGTTTCAGGCCATTTGGGTCTGCAAACGGGAGAAAATGGACGAGGTTTTGAAGAAAAAAGATCGATCAACTGGTAGTGTTGGCGGTTATGAGGGGCGAAAACCGGTTGTTCAATCACGTCGGAGATGTTTTTGGACCGACATGACCCGAAAGACGAACGGAACATGCGAGAGATTCGTAGTTTGAATCGGTTCTCCATGGTGGGGAGAGAGAGAGAGAGAGAGAGAAGTTTTGAACTTTGAAGGGGAAGGTGGCGGAGAGTTTGGAAAGGCTGAAAGTTCGGAGTACGTCTCTGATAATTTAAAAGGGGTTGCTCTTAGCTGTTTTCGTTTTCATTGTTATCTCCTTTATAACTCTCAACTTAATCTAGGCTTCAAACGTGTGGGGACAATCATGTGGGGTTGAGTCCAGAACCAATTTATATTCTCTATTAAATGGTGTTTTAATGAAATATCCTTAAAAACCAATTTAAAATTACATTAATTCTTTTACCTATAGACTGTAGGAATTGACTCTCTCTCTGGAGAATATTCTACGTAATAGTGATCCCCAGTCACTAATAAAACTTTAAATAGACAAAGTAAACTCTTCTAAAATAAATATTGGTTTACTATTATCAACGCGGATGTGATACCACTGTTGCAATGAATATTTTTTCCTCTCTCTCAAACACACGCATTCAATGAGCATTTCATTTGAATGCTATTGTGACTTAATTCACTATAATCTTTGGATTGACTGTGGAGTCCATCAAACATTTGAATTTAGTGTTTATCTAATGATTTTATTGAAGTCACATTATTATGTCAACAAATTAGATCAAATTTTTAAATCCAAATATTATTAATCTTTGAATTAAGACCTGAATTGTTTGGAAAAAATTCTAGATTTGGGGAATTCAAGACTGCCTGTGAATTCTCTATTTCAAAATTATTGAGATAACGCAAATCTACTTTTTTCATTGATTAGAGATCTATTGCATCACACATATGATTGAGAAAGATTGTAGCTCGAATCCAAATTTAAAACCTTATAAATACTAGAACTAGACCGCGGATCGACTAAAGACTCAACCCTGGAGTAGGTAAATTCTTTTAAGACTTGTTTGGGTGAATTTTGGAGAGGAGTTTGGATTGACTTTTTTAAATTCAAATCCCTATTTGCAAAAATGAGATTTAATATTCAATCCGATTCATACCTATGTTTAGTATGCAACACAAACATATGTAGGATCCACGAATATATCATAATTATTAACAATTATTAGTCTTGTAAATAACTATTTTATGATTGATTAATCTAATTCATACATATGTTAAGGAGTGTAATTGTCTTTTGGATCCATATTCCCTTACCTATCTTCCCAAACCCACCCCCTCCTTAGATTTGACGAAATCCATGATTATGAGTTTAATCTTCAGACTAGCTACGGGCTGGGTTTAAAAACCCAGAACTAAAATTTTCATACAAACATAGAATTTTGGAGAGCTTTGAACTATTTTTTCCAAATCCATCTTACTAAGCCCCCCTCGTACTTTTTTACCAAACAACCCTTGGTATGTGGGTTTGGGGGGGGGGGGGGGGGGGGGGGGGGGGGGGGGGGGGGGGGGGGGGGGGGGGGGGGGGGGGGGGGGGGGGGGGGGGGGGGGGGGGGGGGGGGNTTCACCCATCTGGGTTCTGCCATTTTAAAGACGATGAAGCCACAGAGAGAGAAAGAGATACCTGAAGGAGAAAATGGAAAGAAGGAAGTGTGTCGTTGTGCAGAAATGGAAGGAAGGTAGCAACTGGCGTGTGGATTGTCCTCACCAGATCTACGCGAACAATTTGACTTCCTAGATTTTGGCGAACTGTATAACCAGGGCATTGGAGCACATGATTTAAAATTTTGCTCACCAAAATGGCTAAAAAACTGCACTGGCGAGGGACATTAGAGATACTCTAAGAGGTTGTTTGGTATGTGGGTTTGGGGTGGTTTGGGAACATGGGTTAGGGAGTAAACCCCCTTAAACTCATGTTTGGCAACTATGAAGTATGGATAGGATTTCAAACTCGGCCCGATCATGAAACCCATATACTTGAGTTTTATGAAACCCAAGGGGGGTTGAGTTTCATTTGTGGGTTTAACATGCAAATGACATTTATACCCTTATATATCATATATACCTCATATTTACAAATTAGTTAAGAGGCACAATAGTTATTTATATACAAATATATTATCATAATAGTCATATATTCATGCGCATATCAAACATGGGTATGAACAGTATTAAATGTTGAATCCCATCTTGAAATCTCTTCTTTGGGTCAAACTCGAATTTGGACAATCCAATTCAAACTCCACCTAAAAAAACATACCAAACAGCCCTTAGGGTTTTGTTTGTTTGGCAATGGGTTGACATGCAAATTCGTTTTTTGAGGAAAAAAGGAATCGAAATGGGTAGATCAATGAGTAGCCCAATTTAGGAATTGTTGTATTCTCTGTTTGGTTAGCTAGCTACTCAGTACCCCACCTACAATATTGCAGTACTAGGGTGGAATTTAAATTCAAACTGCAAAGAAGAACATTAATCCAGGGAAGTACAGTGGTAATAAAATAATAAATCCTAGAGAATCACTGTAGTATTTCATTCAAGGGTCTGACTTCTACAATATCCCAAAAAAAAATCGATATTGTTTTATTTACTGGTTATTTTTTGTGTATCTATATCACCTTTTAGGTGGAATTTACTAACTTTCGAGGTGCACTCATTTTTTTGATTCAATTTATCATTTTTTAAGTAAAATTTATCTTTTTTGGGATAGAACTTACTATCTTTTGGGGAGTATTTTTATTTTTCGGTAAATTTCAATACTCTAATATTTCCCTTAGTACGATTATTTGCTTAAAAAGTACAATCATTCCTTAAAAGGTAATGTCATTACACAAGACTTTTTGCATATAATAGAATTTAAGAAAAATAAGAGGTAGAGACTCATGTCACATTTGATAAATTTGTGTCTGAACAATAGTCCCAATCCTGAATATAAACTATTTGGCAGTGACATTCTTTTGAAATTTAGAGTGTAGAATTGCATGCTCTTTTTTGGTATGGAATTATAGAGCTCTAAGCAATATTTTTGAAATGAACTAATAGAGTAAAGAAAAGGGGCCATTTGGATTTCTCAGTGATTGATTTTTATAATACTTGCATTAGTTGACTTGTAGTGACGACAAATATTCATTCATCCAACCTAGGTGAAATATCGTAATTTCAAGTTTAATCTATTTGAGATGAGAGTAAAACTAGCTATTAATTTCTCACATACACCGCTATAGCCGAGAGAGCACAATTTTTTTTAGTTCTTTGCAATGAAGGATCTATGACCTATATGAGCCCTTTTGGTTCAATCATAAGTGCGGGATTCTTTTTGTATTTGGAGGGAATCAAGTGATTAAATCATTCAAAAACACATTGAAAATTTTAGAAAACTTATACAAAAGATTTAAGGATAATAATTTGGTGAAAAAGATGACATAATCAATTCGTATAAATCCGTATATTTTGAGTTCAAGTTTTACTGTCCGCATAAAATCTGAAAGCAACCCACAAACCTAATTTGCGAGTAGTTAGATGCATCAAGATGCCATGAAAAAATCTCACTTGGCAGCATCTCATCTAGCAAAAAAATCTTTGTAACCTACTTTTCCACCAAGTCATTTGCCTTTATATATCCTGAAAATCAAAGTTTACAATAAGATTCGTGATGATCACTGAAATTCTAAAGCTTTAATATAAAGAACCAGCATCCAAATAGGGAACCCCCAAGATTGCTCCTCTCAAGTCTTAGCCTGGATCTTTTGCATATATCTGTCTGTGTGTGTGTGAGAGAGAGAGAGAGAATTTTGAAAAGTGAGATTCAGAGTAAAGGACAAAGGCAGTATTGTCAACTTTTCCTTGCTTTTTTCCAGAAAATATTTTGCTACCACTTTACCCTGTTTTCATCTTATTGATCTTTGGTTATATGCTCACGTCTTCTTCCAACACCCATTTCCCCTTAACCTGTAGAATATAATGTCTCTCTCTCTCTCTCTCTCTCACACACACACACACACAAAAGAGCATCTTAAAGTCTTATGAGCTTCCAAGAACACACAAACACCTCAAAGAGTGCAGATTTGGGCTTTTGCTGCTCACAAGTCCTAGCACCGGCTTGATTAGATTGATTTAGCTTTGCAAGTTGAAGCTAGCTAGCACGCTGACAAGCAAAAAGCAACACTGCTATGTTGGTGAAGTCTTAGCTTAAATTTTATATCTCTAATGCATATCAGATTTTGTTGTGGGGTCCAAAAATTCGACAACTTCATCTGGTATGTGATGGAGATACATTTAGAATATAAAATTTGGGCTAAGACCTGGGAGCAGCACAGCTTTTTCCCAAAACGAATCCATTGTCATTGCCATAGATTTCCTGACTCCCACTTTTCCTTGATCTGATTTGATGCTGCTCCGGTTTTTCTTTTTTTCTTTTGCTGTTATAGGGTGTACATATTTGTATTGATTATTCTTTTGAATTCGGTAGTTGATTACCGTGACTTAAACTGTTTAGAGCATGTCCGAAATAGGACAAGAGTAACTAGTCTTTAGGGTGTATGAGAAAAAATTGAATTTGAAATGGTTACTAAAAGTCTGACTCAACCAATAAATCACTTATTAAGAACATCTCCAATAGGATCTCTATTCTTCCTCAATTTTTTATTATAGAGTTAACTCTTAAAATTTATTCTCAATAGACTTTTTATTTAGACTCTAAAATAAAGAGTCTAATTTGGCTCTATACATTTGGAAAGTCAAACTCATTCTTTACTCTATTTTTTGAAAAAAAAAATGATATATTTTTCTTTTCATCCAAGACATTTGAAATAAACTTATCTCATTTATGTCTCATGAATAAGAGTATCTCGGCGTAGATGATTTATTTTTAATCAAACCTTCTGTTGTTTGTAGTATTCAAAATATAGTAAAATCACTTATTGAATTTTCTGATTTGAAACATGTAATGCAAAACAAAACAGTAACAGTCAAAGACGAAACAATTACATATACGAACAAAATAGTAACACAAAAAATATGTATTTAAACAATATAAAAATTGATCCGTTTGTAGAACATGAACTGTTATTAAATTTTAAGTAGATTAAGACTAGTGTTTGACATTATGTGATTAAGACAAATTTCGTCCCCACACACTGTGTTTATGGAAATCAAAGTATCTGTCTCTTAGGATAATATTATTTTCTTGTGAATAGAAATCACACTTCAATCTACTTGCCCAACAAACTAAAAATTATGTTATATACTCTTCAAATATAAATTGCTAATGATATATGAGATTGTCTTAATGACTACGAATTTATGGATGCAAAATAATTATGTAACTGGGCAATTTATAGGGATAAGGGTGACCGATTCAGACAATCACCATATCAAACGGATGCAACCCAATAGACACATGCAGCCAGTAGACACCATTGATTAATTGTTCATCTATAAAACAGACACTATTCAAAATTCAGATCGGAGGGAAGCAAAAATTCAAACTAGTGCAAATTCAAATTCAATGGATGTCGAAATTAAATTCCAGATTAAGAAATTCACACCCAATTTGTTAAACAAATTTTTTTCAAAAAAATAGGACTTGGTCTAAATCACACCCGAGCAAGACTGGGTGTGCGCATGTGTGGTTGAACCAAAAGTATGCAGGCGCTCGTTCCGCTCATAAAATTAGGATATCCCTTATGGGTTTAATCCCATAGAATAAACTTGAAGTCTATATAAAACTTTTTCCTCAATAAATGTAGGATTGATTTTAAATTCCATATTGCACAATATAATTTGTTTACTTAAAAAAACAGGTTTTGGTCCAACAACTTCTTCTTAACCATTTAACTAAATATGAAAAATACATATATATATTCACAAGGACACCCCTTGACCGTTGTCCTTGGGTGATATTTAGAGAGTGGACGAAAAGATTAAAAAGCCGTCGCCTGAGAGATTCGAACTCTCGCGGGGAATCCCCATGTACTTAGCAGGCACACGCCTTAACCACTCGGCCAAAGCGACTGCTTACCCCAGGTTACGCGTAGGATGTTATAAATATTATTTCATCTTCAAAACGGTCATCCCCCACTTACTGGCAGAAAAATGTTGAATTGGCTGTTCTATAAAATATGCCCCTAGTTGTATTATTCCCAAATTTAAAATTTTAATATCTATTTCTAAGGATTGAAGTTTCGTAGCCGAAATGTTTTCGTCTTCGAGAAGTTCGATACAAACGAAATTCCAGTATTTTAAAAGTGTGTTGAAATGTGTCGAGATGTTTAGGCATGTTTTTACTGGTGTTTGAGAATGTTTTAAAATATTTTCAAATTATTTTCGTTTTTAAGATGACAAATTAACAATATATCAAAACAAAATCTAGATCCAAGACTATCTCATTCTTTCTTATTGGTTATGTGGCTAAATGTCGACTCAATTATCTTCGGGTTTTATGCTTGGATCTGATGACAATTACTATTTGTTCTGTTTACCCTCTAATATCTACGGCCACTTTGTTAATTCACAAAAAAGATATACCTAAAACAACAAATTATAATAAGTAGCATTCAATTTTGGTAGTAAAGTTGATTCAAAGATCACACAATGGACAAGAATTAAACTCGCACCATGTTAATCTGAGTCACTCTGTGCAAATAAAGCTCGAAGCTAATAGGGACTTAAACTACTCTATACAGACTGACTGGAGCTCCTAGGTTCTTTCTAGGGTTTTCCTGAGTTTCCTATCTCAGTTTTCTGGCCTTTAGGTCTGATTTCTTGGTCTTATGTTTCTCGGAGTTTCATAATCACATCTTAATGTTTGGTTTGGGCATTTGAAGGTTCCATTGCCTAAATGAAAATCAGAAGGTCTGGTTGTTCGTAGGTCTTATTGAGGAATTGGATTTTCTTAGTGGTTGATGTTTGCAATGCTTCGGCTTCTCGAGTAAAGTGTAAAATTTTCACCCCTAGTTAGGATGGAAACAATATTTTTTTAATTCAAAATTTTTATTTTTTATTTTTATTATTAATTAATAATATATATATATATATATATATATATATA
>CAUOFW020006057.1:1403124-1462840 GCA_963454935.2 Ilex paraguariensis | reverse complement strand
ATATATATATATATATATATATATATATACATATTTTATCATTATATTTTTATATAAAATTAATGTATACATAATATATGTATATATTAAAAGATATATAGACAAATAAGATACATTTCAGTACAACTAATTAACTTTCCATCTATTTTCCTTCTGATTTTGCAAGGATTGATTTTGGTGAGTTAAAAGGAAAATTAATACATTCACTTTTTCATTCTTTTTATTTTCCTTCTTTACCAAGTACGATGACTTTTCATCTTTCCAACTTTTTATTCTTTTATTTTTCTATCGTACCAAAAGGAGCACTAATAACACTCCAAAGTCAACGAAAAAATATAAATGTAAGAATTATACTATGTCATACATAATCACCTTCGTGATAGGAAATAGACCATATTTTGTTCTTTTTTTATTGGATTATTACACTATGTCAACAATGCTGTAACAATTACACCCAATATTTACAAGAAGTGCATATCCCATGAGGTCTCAACCGTCTATATCCCATAATATCTCTTCTATGCAATCTAATATATTTCTCTGGCTAAGCCAAATTAAGTTTCGATCTTCAGAGAGACTAGTGTGCTGTTGTTTGTAGACAAAGCAATTCTCTCTCCTCTAGGATTCTACTACCAAACATGGCAAAGGGTATATGGCTCTGGCCATGGCAGTGGTGCATCACTGGTTGCACTGATATTGTAGACGATTCAACTACAAAGAATATTATGACCGACATTGAGACCCTGAACGAGACGATTTGTATGCTTGATCTTCCTCAGGTTCTGATCAATGACGTACTTTCAAGACTTCCCGCAAAGGTTCTTTGCAAGTTCAAGTGCGTTTGCAAAACTACTTTATGATCAATCTGCGAGAAACCCCATCTTGCTTTCATTTAGGTCCTGATATGGATTTGTAAGAGAAAAAAAGAAATCCCAACGTATCATCGACATAACCACCATGGACATCACCAGTGGCCTTGTATTTGTATTCCAAACACTCGAGAAATTGTTACAGTACCACATCCTCAGATTAGACCGTGTCCATTTTTTCATGATGCACAGTAGTTTGGGTTAAATCCATCTACAAACGAATATGTAGTTGCCCGAACTTCTCCTTGGATCCACACTTTGGACCGTTTGAGATATTGGCTTGGCATGTGTCAAATTACTATTCCGCCAATCAACGGAAGAGCTTATCCTGTTCCCCGGATATATACCATTGATTGTCCTATTGAGATTGGGCCTTTTGCTTGTTTCCATGGTTTATTAGTTACCAACCTATAATGGGGTTATTTACTGGTTACCTTTGGCTTTGGGGGATTGCTTTAAGGTTGTGAGTTTTGTTTCTTCAAGTTGTTGCAATGAAGAACTGTTAAGCTGTTCAGAGATAGAAAGTCTTGTCTACTACAGCATTGGCACCAACACTTTAACAGGAACTCGAATCTTGCAGAACCAATTAGGTTACCACCTAGAAACGTGCTTCTACGTTGACAACCTCTTTTCTCTTCGAACAAGATGAACTCACCCGCATATAATAGCCGAAATATTATTGTGTACGATGGTGATATCAAGTGCCTAAATACCGTTTCGAGAAATATTTACAAGAAGAGTCCCTAATACCATGAGTTGTTGTTTAATTAGATTAATTTATTGTGTTGATTCTAGACATAATGATTTAACACAATTCACACACCTCCTATTGCCTTGGCGCAAAATTTGGATTCAAGTCGTAGAAATAGTCTCTCTGCTTGTAAAAGTAAGATTGTGTACATCTAATCCTCTTTAGACCCTGCATTGACTAGAGCTTTGTGCACTGAGTACGCCCTTTAGTTTTGTTCAAAATTGCTCAAATTTCAACTTTTGTTGATGCGGATCTAGATTCCTTCCAATGCATTTTTTCTTCAATTTCCTTCTTTGTGGATTATCCACCATTAATAAGTGAGAGGTCCACTTGTATATAATGGGTGGAAGTTCTAAAAAAGAGGATTGAAGAGAAAATCTTAAAATATATTAAAGAGAATCTCACTCCGTAAAAACCAAACCTCTAACCCATTTTTGCTCTTGGCAGCTATATTTATAGTGGTTAGCTAGTAGAGTAATTATAAAGGGTGTACCAGCAAAAAAAAAATTTATAAAGGGTGTAATTTAGGTGGGTTAGCCGAACTCAAATCAAAATATGTATTCTATATAGATTTCTAGTATTTGGAACAAGTTTAAATCAATATTCAACCTGATTTTAATTCAAGTGGGATATTGAATTTTTAGGTACCTAAATCCAATACAAACTGGTGAATTCAGGCTCAAATTGAAATGAATACAAATTCAATTTAATTGAATCCAAATTTAGGTCCGAGTTATATAATCTAATACAAGCCCAAGTTTTGAACTAAGAATTACCATTAAGTTGAATCCAAAATTCAGCCTGACATATTTATTCAAGCCCAAAATTTTAAAGTATGGGTCTTGTTTGAATTAGATCTAACTAAAGTTCTTGTAAGTTTGGTTCAATTTGGGTAAGTTGCAGCCTTATAGGTATCAAAAGATTGAATTTTGAGTCCAATCCAAATTTGACTAGTGAAATATTAATTGATATTCCTTACACATACCATTGATTGCCCTATTGAGATTGGGACTGTTTTTGGTTTTCAAGGTTATCGGTAAGCTATAATGGAGTTATTTACTTGTTAATCACCCAAGATCATATTGATAAATGCACAGGAAAATTCTTGCAATGAGTTGAGATAATTGTATCACGGTAGAATTTGTACTATTTACTCCTGCAACAAATAACAGGGTCAGAAAAGAGTCGGAGACGTGTTCAACTTATCCCCTCCAACGCCTAAGTCAATAGGTGCTCAAAGGGGGAGGATAAAGTTTTTATTGTGTTAGATTGTTCGCAAATGTGTACTTGAGACCTCACTCATTGAAGTATTTATACTTTTTAATAGGATGATGTGGCTATATTGGCATCCAATCAAGTCAATCGAGGGAACTTTCAAAGGTATAATTATCAGTGAGTTATACTCCCCTCGAATCATGTAATTAATAGGCCACTAGGACATTGACATCAACTTGGATTGTTAGATCGACGTTAGTTAAGATCATGTTTTTATTTGAATCTCTTGGGATTGTGGTGTAATCTGATCTGACCGTTCAATGGGAATAAGCATTTCTTTGTTACCTGCTCACGTCATGATGGGCTCACACCCTTGCCTACCGTTAAATGCCCGACCCTGTGGAATTCTTTTTACCCTTCGCATAATGGGAAACATATCCTTGGATTTTGACCTCGTGCCCGGTCTGCTTTCTCGGTGTTTCATTGTTTGGGTGGATCCATGTATAATGTTCTAAAACGAATGTCTTTTCGTGTCCGTCAATAAATATTTCATTTTGTCATTAGATTTGGAGAATGAGAAGTTGAGAATTATTTCATTGCCTGAAGGGTGTTTGGATTATAATCCAGATATGGTGCAGTTGGTGCACATAAATGGGATTTTGGATTTGGTGTACTATTTTCTTGAGAGTGCAAAAATGAAAATATGGAAGTTGAAGGACCCAAAAATTGTAAAATGGGCTAAGGAATTCAGCACCAATTCCTTTCTATTGGAAGATCACATTTATGTTCTGGGTTTTGTTTCTTCAAGTTGTTGCATGTCTTCTCTCAATACAACATATGGGTCAAGCCCAAGGGCCCAACTCTAATAGGTCCAACTAGCCAAGCTCAAAAGAGTCTACACCCAATCAAGTTCATCAGATTCCACGAGTTACATCAGTAGAGGAGCATGCAAGGTCATTCAATAGCCTCCTCCTCTACCATCTTGGAGTAAGGCTCATCATAGCCACATTGGAGTAAGAAGTCTTATCCTAGCCACCTTGGAGTCAGGCTCATCAGGAAGCTACGCCACGCCATCAAGAGAGCATAAAGAGCCTTATCATCTTCCCCTTGGAAAGAGTCAACATTCACGTCATCATTTAACCGAATCTCATGGAGACCACCACAACTGTCTAACCCGTTGAGGAGAAGTCATTAGCTCCACCAGAATAGTTATGTAATTGCTAATACCTCATTCAAATTTGTTAGGAGGGCGACTATAAGTTGCACGCCCCACCAACACCTGAGGGCATCACACTTTACTTGACCATGACTCTCTCTTCTCCCTCAAAAGTTGTACTCTTTGCTCCCTAAACCCTTGAACTAATAAAAACACCCGGCGACCAAAGCCATTCAAGAGTGAATGTAGGTCACGTTGATCGAACCACTATAAATCTTGTCTCTTCTAATTCTCTCTTTACTTTTACTGTATTTATTATTTACACTTAACAAGTGGTATGCAAAGCCATTTTGTGCATCATCAATTGGCACCAACACTTTTAAGAGGAGCTGGAGTCTTTAGCCTACACAAGTGTCAAATTACTACTACTCCGTCAAGCAACAGAACCCACATATACCATTGATTGTCCTGTTGAGATTGGGCCCTTTTATTAGATTCCATGGTTCATGGGTATACAACGTGCCGGAATATCGTTGCAACAAATATTTGCAAGAGTCCCCGATACCATGAGTTGTTTAATCATATTAATTTGTTGTGTTAATTCTAGACAAAATTATTTGACACCATTGACACACCTCTAATCGACAATAATTTTTTTTTTAATCCAACCGTGTACTGAAGCAATATGCCAAGTTTGCAAGTCATGTGTGTAAAATTGTCAAGCCTAAATAAAACATCAAATAAAAAGGACTTTTTAGTATGTGAGTTTGGAGGGATTTTGAAACATAAGTTTAGAACTAAACCTCCTTAAACCCATATTTGGTAACTATGGATTTCGCCCAGAGTTTGAAATCCGGCTCAGTCATGACCCGATCATGAAACCCATGGGGGGATTTCATATGTGGGTTTGGGGGTTTCACATTCAAATGACATTTATACTCCCCATATATTCATACCCATGTTTGGATTAAATTAGTTAAGGGACACAGTAATCATTTAAATACAAACATATTATCATAATAGTCATATATCCTTGCACATACCAAATATGGGTATGAATAACATTAAATATTGAATCCCATCTTTGGTCAAACCCGAGTTTAAACAATCCAATTCAAACCCTTCCCAAAAAATATACCAAACAGGCCAAAAAAATTTTGCTCACCAGAAGAACTAATTTTCCTGCTTCACATAATCAGCTGTATCGAGAGAGAAGCAAATAGGAGAGGCACATGGGGTCAAGAGCCCAATGTGGCCACACAACTCAGCCTGAAAACTTACTCAGCTACGATTATAACAAGGAATCAACGGGGAAAAAAAACATTGAGATATTACCATCTGCAGACTGCTCTCACTCTTGCCATAGGAACATAAATGGAATACCACATCCATTGATCTCTTTTAGACCCTTTTGAAGTACCCCAGTAGTTCAAAGTATAGGCCAACAAGGCCGTGACATGTGATCTCCAAGTTGGTGACCTATTCTGCAACCTTGGACCATGATAGAAATGAAGCTTTGAGAGAAAGAAGGTAGGGTTATTAACAACTTTTTATAGCTCCCTCCAAATAGCAGAAACTGAAAAGACCAACAACTCAATTTACAAATGGTCCACAGGAAAGCTAGGATTTCTCATTAAAGAATATGATGCAAGATCCAACAAGTTAATCTGACCTACGACAATTGGATAGCTACATAGGAAACTAGATAAACAATTTTCTAAACAAAAAATGCAAACAGGGACAAAGAAATTCCAGAAAGGCATCGTTGGATTTTATGACCATCTAAATTACAATAAGAAAATCTTACAAGAAGACGACCTTCAAAAATATGCCTGCCCATTGTTAACCTGTGTATTCCAGCATCAAGCATCAAGCATCAAGCATCCAGCAGTGACTGTCAGATGGTCAACGCAACTTAGCTAAAGCTTCTGACTAATCTCCAAAGAATCATGCCAAAGAATGAACTCAAGTGTTTTCTTACTCTTCTATTATTTTTTGTGATTTTTCACCCTACTCTGTCTCATTGTGATAGCAACCTCTAAGGCCCAGTTCTAGGTCCTCCAAGGTAATTGTGAGTAATTCCTCTGTGTCTATACAGTCAAAATTGAGCCTCAAGTCCAAATTTTCTCTAGCATTAACCAGCATTGGGTCCACCAAACCTCCATTCATCTCCTTACGCTGCTTTTCAGTAGTTTCTTTTTCTATCAGTGACGCAACAGCATCCACACTACATGAAGGATGCAGCTTAAACCCATAGAGCAAGCTATCCATGGTTTGATTATTCATCTTAAGTTGAAGGATTTTAGCAAGGTCTTCGGAACTAAAGTCATCAAAATGGAAAAACTTAGTCACCCTTCTGCAGAAGCCTTCATTAGATGAGATCACACGCTTCATTGGTTCACTATAGCCAGCAAAAATAACTACGATTTTTCCACTATCCATGACAGACATGATCTCTTCCAAGGCCTCCAACCCATAGTCCTTATCATCAGACTTCTGCATAGGTATTAATCGATATGCTTCATCCACAAATAAAATACCCCCCTCTGCTTCTTTGATCTGCACATAATGCGTGATAAATTAGTTCGACAATATAGTTTGTAACATAAGCTACAGCCAATAAAGGCTAATACCCATTTAAAAAATAATCATCGCATACCATTCTCCTAGTCTTTGGTCCCGTGTGACCAACAAATTCCCCAACCAAATCAGTTCTCTGTACTTCCGTTACCTTGTCTGTAGGTAGAATGCCCACCATATGAAGTAATTTTCCAAGGCTTCGAGCCACCATGGTTTTACCTATTAGATAAAAAAAAATTCATCTTTAATTGGTTCACATACATTATGTACAAAAAATGAAAATTTACATAAAAATATATAGTTTCGGGGATGTAACTTTCTTTTCTCCAAAAATTCATAAGCTATACATTAACAGCAAAGAATAATTTTGACAAATATAAACACATTAAGATTAATTTATAGTTAACGGAAATTTTAAAATAAAGTTAATGACATCCATATGGTGTTTTACTGTTCTACAACAGCATATGTTGTCCCCAAGAAAAACTCAGTGAGATACAACATAGGTTTACATGCAAAAGCAGTTCTGTCAATTCGGTGATCCAAGATAAAAGTATTAAGTCGTTGTGAATCGCATCAGGAGGATTCTTGAAGGTATAGGTTGCAACGACAAAATAAGGGAGTGTTCACGTAAGTTGGACATCAGAGACAAAGACCACTCCTTGCTCCATTCAGCAAAGGCTGGCCAAGCTTCAAATGCAGCCTAACAAGCTTAAGACGAATAAAGTTGCCATTGCAATTTTATCTCATCATAATGTATGCAGTCTATAATACAAAATTAAAAGGGCCATCCAATTTAATCTCATAGAAGACCATAAACTGATAGAATTTGGTTAACTGTATCGCATAATCCGTGGTATGAGCCCTGAACAACTTTCGTTGAGTGTTGAGTATGCGCACACACACACACACACACACAAATGCATACATACCAGCAAAAGATCATCTTCCAAAATAGAAGGCGTAGAGTGCGGTATTTCTATGTACCAGTATTCAGAGATATGAGGGAATATAATTTTGATCCACCCATAATCGGGCCACCAATTACCTGTTCCAGGATTTCCAAGGAAGGCCATATGAGGAGGCCTTTGAGTGCCGACTTTTAGCCCGAGGGCCCTTCGCCTCTCATCCAAGAGCATACCCTTTGCCCATTTCTGAAGTTGTAACTTAAGCTGATGCAGACCCACTATATTTGATAATTCCTTTTCAAGTTCATCCATCTTAGCTTTTGTCTCACTGCATGCTTCAATGGCTTTACGTCTTCTCTGCTCTTCAAGATGCCAATGAAGAAGTTGTCGCAACTTCTCACTTCCTGGTCCTTGGGAGAGGTGATTTAAAGGAGTCAAGCCTTCCTGCATTTCCAAGGTTTCACTAATAAGAAAGGTACTAAAATACATAGGATTGGAGTGGAATTTGCCAAATAATAGTCAATTAATAATACATTGTCTTTGGCACAGCAGTCGGCATTATTCTCGAGCAATGTCTTGACAGTTGAGCAGTCTTCAGCTCGGAGTGAGTGCCAAACAGCAAGGTGCAATGGAGTCATCCCATTCTGCATGAAAGACATGAAAAAAGAAGAGAAGGTTGGGAAAGTAACCCATTTATCTCCAAGCTCTGGTTACTTAAACTCAAATAGAACATGAACAAGATGGGCAGAGAACATACATTCGCTTTGGCTTCAATAAAAGCACCATGAGCAAGAAGCATTTCTGCAGCCTCATTGCACCCATTCTTAGCTGCCATGTGCAATGGAGTTTCTCCATACTGCAAAGCACAATATGTTTAAATCAAGGAATAACACAAAAAAACAAGGCAAGCCACAGAGGCTTAACATAATTGTGACAGGCCACTACACAACATTTCACAATATATATTACTTTCACGCACCATGTTCTTTGCTTCCAACTCGACCTTTTCTGGTCCTCGCCAACCAAGCAGAAATTTAACTACCTCAACCTTATTGTAACCCGCAGAAACATGAAGTGGTGTCTGCACCATCTGCATACAAGAGAAAAGAGTATATAAATATAAAAGGAACAGCACTGTCTCCACACAACCTCACACATATTGACAAGCGAAAGGAAGGACATAGATTCAACCCACATCTAATAAATTACTACAATTATAAAGGAATTAAAAATGTCATTGAGAAAAATTCTAAGAAAAAAAGGCAGCCCCGTGATGATCTTCCAGCCACTGCGAGTCTGGTGGACCGGGCTCCAAATAGTCTATAAAACGAGATCAATATGGCCTTCTTACATAGTAAACAGCATATATTGGCTAATGCATATAGGCTTGACAGATTTTGGGCAATGATAAGTTGATCACTAGGGTTTTAGCATAGAAAACTAAAATGCCCCAATTATATCAGTGGGCTGCGGTTCAATAATGACATCATTANAATAGAAGGCGTAGAGTGCGGTATTTCTATGTACCAGTATTCAGAGATATGAGGGAATATAATTTTGATCCACCCATAATCGGGCCACCAATTACCTGTTCCAGGATTTCCAAGGAAGGCCATATGAGGAGGCCTTTGAGTGCCGACTTTTAGCCCGAGGGCCCTTCGCCTCTCATCCAAGAGCATACCCTTTGCCCATTTCTGAAGTTGTAACTTAAGCTGATGCAGACCCACTATATTTGATAATTCCTTTTCAAGTTCATCCATCTTAGCTTTTGTCTCACTGCATGCTTCAATGGCTTTACGTCTTCTCTGCTCTTCAAGATGCCAATGAAGAAGTTGTCGCAACTTCTCACTTCCTGGTCCTTGGGAGAGGTGATTTAAAGGAGTCAAGCCTTCCTGCATTTCCAAGGTTTCACTAATAAGAAAGGTACTAAAATACATAGGATTGGAGTGGAATTTGCCAAATAATAGTCAATTAATAATACATTGTCTTTGGCACAGCAGTCGGCATTATTCTCGAGCAATGTCTTGACAGTTGAGCAGTCTTCAGCTCGGAGTGAGTGCCAAACAGCAAGGTGCAATGGAGTCATCCCATTCTGCATGAAAGACATGAAAAAAGAAGAGAAGGTTGGGAAAGTAACCCATTTATCTCCAAGCTCTGGTTACTTAAACTCAAATAGAACATGAACAAGATGGGCAGAGAACATACATTCGCTTTGGCTTCAATAAAAGCACCATGAGCAAGAAGCATTTCTGCAGCCTCATTGCACCCATTCTTAGCTGCCATGTGCAATGGAGTTTCTCCATACTGCAAAGCACAATATGTTTAAATCAAGGAATAACACAAAAAAACAAGGCAAGCCACAGAGGCTTAACATAATTGTGACAGGCCACTACACAACATTTCACAATATATATTACTTTCACGCACCATGTTCTTTGCTTCCAACTCGACCTTTTCTGGTCCTCGCCAACCAAGCAGAAATTTAACTACCTCAACCTTATTGTAACCCGCAGAAACATGAAGTGGTGTCTGCACCATCTGCATACAAGAGAAAAGAGTATATAAATATAAAAGGAACAGCACTGTCTCCACACAACCTCACACATATTGACAAGCGAAAGGAAGGACATAGATTCAACCCACATCTAATAAATTACTACAATTATAAAGGAATTAAAAATGTCATTGAGAAAAATTCTAAGAAAAAAAGGCAGCCCCGTGATGATCTTCCAGCCACTGCGAGTCTGGTGGACCGGGCTCCAAATAGTCTATAAAACGAGATCAATATGGCCTTCTTACATAGTAAACAGCATATATTGGCTAATGCATATAGGCTTGACAGATTTTGGGCAATGATAAGTTGATCACTAGGGTTTTAGCATAGAAAACTAAAATGCCCCAATTATATCAGTGGGCTGCGGTTCAATAATGACATCATTATGATTGATTACCATGAAATTGACCAAATGCAAGACTCTGAGACATAACCCATCTCAGAAATTCAGACAAATTCTGAAAAATGCTTCTGCATAGATTACAAATTCCTTGAAGCAACAACAGCATTTGATAAGTGATACAATAAAAGAATGTTTTCTTTGTCTTATAATTCACATGCATGCTTACATAAAAAATGTAACATACACAGGACAGAGATCTTACAACAGGGTTTCGATCATTGAGAAGAAAAGGGTTATCCCGAATCAACTTCTGCAACCCAGTGAGATCACCAGACTGGGCACAACCATGTATGGTGGTTGGCTTGGAAGATCTTGACCGCTGATCCTGTGGCCTCTGCATCGTCGTCTCTTTTCTCTCCCACAGAAAGAAACAGAATCACAGGGAAGAAAACGAGAGAGAGAGAGAGAGAGTTGAGAAGGTAGTTTTTTTGGGTTTCTGAGAATTTTCTTGGACGCGTCGTGTCGTGGGTGGTCAGAATAGAATGGGAAGGAAAGAAAATGGAGGTTTCTCTGACCCCGAATCGCGCGTAGCCTACGAATCTGACACCGGGGGCTATACTGGTTTTTTGCTTTGTTCTCTCTCTCTCGCTCTCTCTGGACGTAATAATAGCTTTGCCAGCTCGATCAGACACTGATTGAGCAGACACTACCATGAGCTAGCTTCCTTCTGGCAAGAGTTTTCTTCTCTCGTGTTTTTATCTTTTTTTTTTTCTTTTTTGAGCTAAAATTATCAAAAATTTGATACGATATTATTAATCGATACGAATTGAAGGAGTTTAGGTGAAATTTTAACGGATTTGAATGATAAACGAGTTGACACGCTAAACACGTTTAATAAACGGATCATATTCGGGTGAGACCTGTCAAACCGTTTATCACATATTTATCCGTTTAAATAAAATTAATATAATAATAAATTAATAATTATTTTAAAAAATTAAAAAAAAATAAAAAAATCAATAAAAAAAACAAATAAAGTAGTAGTTCAAAGACAAGATAGGAGATGAGAAACACTTCAAATACAAAGACAAACCAATACAAAGACAAACCAATGCCTTTTGTTTTTGTCCTATATTGAAAAATAAGGGGAGATGAGAAGGGTTGAGTTGTCTATATAAAATAATGGCCTCTTGCTTTTTTTTTTTTTAAATTTACAAGTCTTATTTTTATGAGATTTGACTAAAAATTTCTCTTTTTTGAGGTAAGTAAAATTGACAATAAAAAAATATAGAATATTAAAATTTATTAATATATATTTTTTTAAATTAAATGCATTAAATGAATCGTATTGTGTTACCAGTTTATTAAACAGATCGTGTTCGTGTTGAGATTTTTTATCAATTTATTAAGCATGTCGTGTACGAATTTATATATTTTTCACCCGTCACCCGTTTAACCACCCACGTTTGACACCCCCTATCTTGAGGTACAACTTCAATACCTTGTGGTTTCCATTCGCCCACCCTTTATGCCGTATTAATGAAATTTGGCTAGTAAAAGATTTTTTATTAGAATAAATTACATTTAGACTCTTTAAAATTTATCGCTGAATCAAATAGATCTTTCATGTTTGACAAATTACCTTAAAGGGTCTAAATGTAATATGTCAAATGTGAAGAGGTCTGTCTGATTAAGTGACAAACCTTAGATAATTTGAATATAATTTACACTTTTTATTATTTGATATCAAAGAAAAATATGAAGAAAAAAAAAAGTGGAGGGAGAGTATTTCCCTCCCCGCCCACAATTTTTTTCTCCCAAACAGAAAATGAGAATGAAAAGTAGGACAATATGCTTTTTAAGATAAGTTTATTTTTTTACCCTTCAGTATATTCTAATATATATACTGCACTAATACACAATTTATTATTTAAGGATAGAATTGTAAATTAGGCAAATGATGAAAAATATATTCATCATATTTTTCATCCTTCCTATCACGTAAAAATGAAGAAAAATAATTATATTTCCTTCAATGGTGGAAAGTTTATTCTTTCTACTTTTCCTTTTTCCATCTTTCCATTATTCATACTAAACGGACCACTACTCTTTTTCAATGTTGATCTAACCATGAAAAATGAATGGAATAACTTAATTGAAATGAAATTGATAGTTAACAAATATATTTAGATAATTAAAAATTCAAACATCAAATTAAAATTAAAGACAAAGTTCAAGGTTCAACTATAATTTTTACCCTTTTTTTTTTTGCCCTTTACTTGATTTGATGACGTAAGAAAAACAAAAAAAAAAGGGGGGTGAAGGGTGTAAGACCAATTTTAACATTGACTCAAATTTAAATTAATATTTGAGTACAAAACATTTATTTGATATTTGATGATGCACAAATTAGTTTGCACACCACCTGTCAAATATGCAGTATAAAATATAATAAAATAAATAGAGGGAGAGAGAAGATAAGGTTTATAGTGGTTCGATCAATATGACCTATGTCCACTTTGAATGGCAAGTGTCGTCGGTATTTTATTATCTCCGCTATGGAAGGAGAGCAGAATGTTACAAGCTTTGAAAAAGGAGGAGAGAATTATCTCAAAATGAGTCTGATGCCTCCCAAGTGTTGGCGGGGCTTACATTTTATAGTCGTTTTATAATGGATATTAATTAAACAGCTAATCAAACGGTCATAACGGATTGAGGTTGTTTAATAGTCATAACGGATTGGGGGTGACTTTAACAGTGATTAAATAGTTTGGCGACCTCTCATCTCCTCAATGGCCAAGGAAGTTATGATGCTCTCTAAAAGACTTGGTCAAAGGATGAGGGAATGTTGACTCTCTCCAAGCGACGAGGATGAGACTCCTGGATGCTCCCTTGGTGGCGTAAAGAATGCTCTTAGATGACCCTTACTCCAAGGTAGTAAAGAAGGCTCTTGGATGACCTTGCATGCTCCTCTGCTGATGTAGCTCCTTGATCTTGATGAGCTTGTCTGGAGTTGACCGTATTGAACTGGCTTGCTGAATCTCTTGGAGATGGGCTATAAACTTAGACTGGGTTTATAATTTGAGTTAGGTCCCTTGAGCTTGGGCCAGCATTTGCCCCCCAATGCCCTGTGTGTAACAGAACTTGAAAAGGAGAGCATTCAGTTTGAGTTTGAATTTTCGGTTGACTAGCATAACTGAAAAAATTTTGGGAGGCCAAAACATTTGTTTCTAGGACTTTTTTGGACTTTTTACAGCATCAATCACAGCTATAGGCTTTGAGACTTGTAGAGCTTGTCGAGAGTTTCGACTTGATATATAAAAAGCCCCGTTTGGAGTCACAGAGCAAAAGTTACTGTCAAAATAGCAAGCATGGAGCTGGGTGTGTGATTTGGACGAGCGGGCAGCATCTGGGCGAGCAGGCACTGTTCTGGGCGAGATGGCACTGTTTTGGGCGAGCAAGCAGCTGATTTTTTTTTTTTAAACTTCGGAAGGCCAAAACATTTGTTTCTAGGCCTTTTTTGAACTTTTTACAAATCTTTTAGTTTTGTAGGGCTCGCCGAAAGTTTCGATTTGATATATGATAAACCTCGTTTGAAGTTTCGGATCAAAAGTTACGGTCAAAATAGCGTACAATCCTTTTTAAATCCAAATTTTTTGAAAACTCCCCTTGATCGACGACCTTTCCCTTCCAATAGACTTCTTTTGCTTGTGGGACTCCATTGATTATATGAACTCCTTCATTCCTTTCCTTATATATTTTAGCTTTATAGAATGTCTCTATAGCGATGGAGTAATTGGCGTTGAGGCAGTCAATGCTGATTTGGGCTAGCAAGCACTGAGGGGTGCTGATCTGGGCGTAGATAGGCCCGTTATCCACGCAATGGAGAAGACCGACAAGAAAGGGGATGACTTGGGCACCAATTCACGTAGTCTAGGCAAGTAGCTTGCTCGCGTAAGGGGGGGAGGTCCAACATGGAGATGGGCGAGTAGTCTAAGGGCGCATAGCACTGGGTGGTTTGGGCGCTACTGTCTGCGCTGACGAGCAAATTAGGAGTAGCTTGGGCGAGTACGCTGCTCGTGCCTAGGGGCTGGACGAGCTAAGGGAGGAAACTGGGGAGGCAGCGCACGCTGGGCAGGGAGTTAGGCGAACCAGTTGTGCTTGAAGCCCTGGGCGTCACTATTGTGCGCGAGGCGTCCTTGGCGCTGGGCAGGATGCGGTTGGGCACTAAGGACCTGTTGGGCATCATTGGTCAGGCAACCGCTAAAGGAGTGGCACCTGTGGTGTTGGGCCCTACTAGAGAGGTGGCCATGGTGCTAGGCACAGCTGGATGACGAGGCGAGTCAGGCTTGGCAGTGAAGGCCTGCGATGGAGGAATGTTATTTGTGGACAAGTGCAGGCAGGGGAATAGGTGTCAGATCCTTAGTGTTGGAAGCACAGAAAAAAAAATATGTTTCCTTTAGGTGTTAAACGTGGGGGTGCTATGGCAACGAGGTGGTGGTGCTGCACGGACACAAAAGGATGATGCTTGATTATTGACATTCAATTTAATGTAGTCATTTGGGTTGCAAACGACCTGAGTTTCAAGTGCCTGCCTAGAGATGACAAAAATAATGTTATTTCAAATATTAAAATATCTTACATAATTACCTGCCTAGAGGATTGCTCGTGAGAGAGCTACACCTTTTGAGACCTAACTTTTGGCAATCCATGGAAGAGTCATTAAACTTGAGGTATAGGTTGTCTGCTTGAGATCAGTGCAAAGGCTAAGTTTTTGGCAACCCGTGAGGGAGTCGCGTCAGCTGAAAATATAGGTTGTCTGCTTAAGAGCAGTGCAAAGGCTAAGCTATTAGCGACCCAAAAGAGAGTCGTTCAGCTCGAAATATAGGCTGCTTGCTTGAGAGCAGTGCATAGGCCAAACTTTTAGCAACCTGTGAGAGAGCCGCTCAGTTGGAGATATAGGCTGCTTGCTTGAGAGCAGTGCAAAGGTCAAGCTTTTGGCAACCCGTGAGAGAGCTACTAACCTAGAGATATAGGCTGTCTGTTTGAAAATAATGCAGAAGTAGGTCAAGCTTTTGGTGATCCGCGAGATGATTCACCTCGCCTGGACCTGTTGATTTCCTCAACATTCATATATTTTTGAACTTTTTGCCAATAAATCTGACATACTCTTTGGTGGTCATTTCATTATTGAAAAAAGGAAAGTCGATGAACAGAGACCTCCTAGGAAGGCGGTTATGGTAACTTTGTCATTAGGCTCCTCGATTTGAAGGACCTCCTCGTTAAAACGAGTGAGACAACTCTTTAGACTCTCATCTCGATCTTATTTTATGCTGAGCATATAGATGGCAGACTTCAGCTGGCGGCGTCCACCAATGAACTGTGTCACAACGGGTTTGCTCATTTTGGTAAACCATTGTCGCGCTGATCCCTTCAAGGTGGTAGGGAATGCCCTACACATAATTTCATCGAGGACGTTGTGTAGCTACATTAAAGTCTTTGTAGGTTTCGAGATGATCAAGTGAGTCCTTTGTACCGTCGAAAGTTTCTACCGATGGCATTTTGAAATTTTGGGAAAGTGGATAGTTCGCACATTTGTTATGAAGGGTGTGCTAGTTCGTCTTACCAAGTAATCGACAATTTTGAGTCCTTATGCCTTCATGGCGTTGAAGACGTTGCCTAGTTGATTCTGCACTTCTTTAATTTTTTCGTCCTAGTGGTTAGGAGCTCATTTGTAATTGTCATGGAAAAGGCTCCCCATGCTCCACGCTTTGATTTTTGCCCTCATCCTCTTGAAATTGTGAGTCTCCACTATGAGAAGAAAGAGCTCGAGGAAGAGGTGGAGGTTCCTCATGGTGGGCTTCTTTATGTGGAGCACCCAAGTGGGGAGCTCCTCTAGCTTGAGGCTCTTCGGGTTGTGCTCCTCCTTGTCCAATGAGCATCAGTTGCAGGATTTGTTGGTTCTAGGCTTTAAGTTGCTGCATTGTGTCCAACATCTACTATGCATTTGGGACGAGATTGGCAAGTGGAGGAGCAACCTCCTCTTCTCGTGCTAGATTATCTTTAGGCTGATTCATAAATCTGGTGGTGATCGTAATTGATTCTGGTGGTGATCGCGATTGATTGAGCAGAGAAAGTGTTTAGGTGAGAATTTTGTCATTTTTCACAGACGGCGGCAAACTGATGATGCACAAATTGGTTTGCAAACTACCTGTCAAGTATGCAATATAAAATGTAGTAAAATAAGTAGAGGGAGAGAGAAAATAAGGTTTCTAGTAGTTCGGTTAACATGATCTATGTCCACTTTGAATGGCAAGGGTCGTCGGTATTTTATTATCTTCGGTGTGGAAAGAGAGCAGAATGTAACAAACTTTGAGAGAGGAGAAAAAATTATCTCAAATGAATCTGATGCCCCCCAAGTGTTGACGGGGCTTACATTTTATAGTCGCGTCATAATGGATATTAATTAAATAGCTAATCAAGCGATCATAACGTATTGGTACTATTTAATAGTCATAATGGATTGGAGTGACTTTAACAGTGATTAAATAGTTTGGTGACCTCTCCTCTGCTTAACGGGCAAGGAAGTTATGATGCTCTCCAAAAGACTTGGTCAAAGGATGAGGGAAGGTTGACTCTCTCCAAGCGACGAGGGTGAGACTTCTAGATGCTCCCTTGGTGGCGTAGAGAAGACTCTTAAATGACCCTTACTCCAAAGTGGTAGATGAGACTTTTGGATGACCCTTACTCCAAGGTGGTAATGAAAGCTCTTGAATGACCTTTCATGCTCATCTACTGATGTAGCTCCTTGATCTTGATGAGCTACTGATGTAGCTCCTGAACTTGCTGGATCTCTTGGATATGGGCTATAAACTAAGACCGGGTTTATAATTCGAGTTAGGCCCCTGGGGCTTGGCCCATCAATATTAACACTATAATAGACAAACTCAATTTCAAAAGACCACAAACTCAAATTTAAATGGGGGTCAAATATGGTCATTGAAGTTTTACCTATCGCTAATCCTGTGGCCTTTGCATTGTTGTCTCTTTTCTCTCCACAGAAAGAAACAAAATCACAAGGAAGAAAACGAGAGAGAGAGAGTTGAGAAGGTAGGGGCATGTTTGGTTATCATCTACAAAATAGTTTTTTGTTCTCAAAATTTTCAAAAAAAAATGAGATTTAAAGCACAAAAACAGAAAACAAATTAAATTTGTTTTCACAGTTTTCTTTGAAAATTTTGGAAACACGGAGATATACTAAACAAATAAATGAGGTCTGTCCTTCGAGTCCCCTTAACAGCAAACAATGTCTTCTTCTTCTTCTTTTTTTCTCTCCCTCTCTCCACTTTGCTCGACTCTTCTTCTCCAACATCTTCACTGTGCTTCACTGCCCAACGTCTTTTTTTTCCTCTCTCTCTCTTCACTGACCAGCGTCTGTCTCTCACTTTACTGCCCAGCATTTGTCTCTCTCTCTCTATCTCTCTCTCTCTCTTTCTTAACAACTACAGATTTACACAGATCTGTGTGTGTGTGTGTGTGTCTCTGTGTGTGTGTCTGTGTGTATGTGTATCTTTTTTTTTTTGTGTGTGTGTGCCTTTTTGTATAAATCTTTGTGTGTGTGAGTGTGTTTTGTGGAGATAGGGAGAGGGGAAAGAAAGAGAGGTGAGAATTATGAATATTGTCCAAACAGATTTTATTATTTTTGTTTTTTAAAATTATTTTCAAAAATATATAACCAAACAGGTTTTATAATCTAAAAATTTTTAAAAATATTTTCTTAAAACTCTTATAAAAAATTATTTTTGAATACTATTTTTTTGAAATGCAAACTAAACAACCCTAATTTTTTCGGGTTTCTGATAATTTTCCTGGTGGCGTTGTGTCGTGGGTGGTCAGAATAGAATGGGAAGGAAAGAAAATGGAGGTTTCTCTGACCCCGAATCGCGTGTAGCCTACGAATCTGACAGTGGTGGCTATAATGCTTTTTTGCTTTGTTCTCTCTCTTTCTCTCTCTCTCTCTCTCTCTCTCTCTGTGTGGACGTAATAATAGCTTTGCCAGCTCGATCGGACATTGATTGAGCAAACACTACCATGAGCTAGCTTCCTTCTGGCTTGAGCTTTCTTCCCTTGTATTTTTTCTCTTTTCAAGTACAACTTTGAGCTTTTCACCAAACCCATGCCCCCTCAAAACTTAATTCCCAAACCCAATCACTTTTAAACTTAATTCTCAAATCCAGTCTTTTTTTAAAAACGTCATTTGAAATGACGATTTAAAGTTTAATTTTTTTTCCTTAAAACGTCATTGATAATGACGTTTTTTAAGTCGTCGTTCAAAATAACGTTTTTACACATGATTTTTTTTAAACGGTAGTAACAGACGGTAAATTTATAAAGGGGAGAAAAATGTCATTTTGAACGACGACTTAAAAAACATCATTTACAATGACAATTTTAACGTTCAAATTTATTTCAAATATTATATCACATGCTATTCAAATATCACAGGCTACTTAAATTAATTTCAAATATCGCACTACTCCCACTTAACTCTCCTCCGCCTCAACCACTCTCAGCTGGACAACACTCCGACGAGATCCAACCAGCGGCCACAGCCTCCAACAAGCTCCAACCAGCGACCATAGCCTCCACCACCAACGACCAACGAGCTCCACCACCAGCGACCACAGCCTCCACCACCAGCGACCAGCGACTTCCACCATGTGAGCAATGAGTACATTGTCCATTCTCCATATTTGCCCTAACTATTTTTTGCCCAAAATCAAATTTTTCCCTAAATTTGATTTTGCCATAAATTGAATTTTGCCCTAACCAATCTTTGTCAAATTATGTCAGAATTTAAAATCTCAAAATTATTTCAGAATTTTGCCCTAAAATTTGATTTTGCCATAACTAATTTTTGTCAAATTATTTCAGAATTTAAAATCTGCCTATTGGGTGCAAATCATTCATGTGAACCGTTGCCCCTCATGTCCTAGAATAATAGAAAAAGAGAGCAATGACATAGTAATATGACTTTTCTTGCTCTATTCAGTTGTTTAATAATTATGTGAAACACTAAGCACAAATATCTGGATTGCATAAAATTTATAAGTAAAACATCTCGTTGTTTTATATAAAAGTGTCTATACACTCTAATATACGTGCATACCATCTGTGCTTTTGCTTTGATTTTATGTTTTATTCAAGATTTTAGTAGATTTATATGCCTGTCATATGTACTTTTGATTTGCTTTGCTGTTTGAATGAGAAATTTGAATTATTTATGAGAATTAATGTTGTGGACTTGAGAAGTTTTCAATCTTTATGCTCACTTTGATATAAGCATACTGGAACTATTTCCATTTAACAAGACTTCTACATCTTCTCTTGACTTTTGTTTTGTATATGAAGTTCTGAGATCGGAGCTATCATCATGATAATGTGGATTGAGTTGAGTCTGGAGGTTTTCCCCAAACATGATCATTTTACATGACAATTGTACATGATAATGTGGATTGAGTTGAGTCTGGGAGTTCTGAGATCGGAACTACCATCATGATAATTCTACACACCATGTACATGGAAATCACTATATACTAGGCTTCTTTCCATCTAAATAATATTTAAAGGAAAGGAGAAAGCAATAGAGAAAGACCCAACACTAGCAGTTGAATAAGAATAAATATAGTCATCCACTACTTTTAGTTTCGTGATGAATTTACTGTGATCAAATTTTCTTTTGGATGATGCACTAATGTCTCACTGTTTTTAGGGACNAGCAGTTGAATAAGAATAAATATAGTCATCCACTACTTTTAGTTTCGTGATGAATTTACTGTGATCAAATTTTCTTTTGGATGATGCACTAATGTCTCACTATTTTTAGGGACGGCATGTTGCTTTATGTTCATTCTCCAGGATGTTACTTTAAATCCCACCTATTTTCGTGGATTGCATACTTGTTGAGAAATAAGTACCAAAGTAATTTGTACTCTTTTGGGATCATTTCATTAGTATTGACGCGTAAATATTTGGCCTACTTACTCTAACCCATGCTCTTTGTATTAGTTGAAATTTCTAAACCTAGATCAATCACTAAAGTAGAGAGTTCGCCGAATAATTTATCACTCATTTTCATCAGTTGGGGGTTGAATCATGATTTTTTGATAAAGCCATTATTTTGTACGTGTGAAATGCAATAGACATGATGCCAAAGTGGTTGTGGGATAGTTATACAATGTCAGTGACAATATCATTTTTGTAATTTTTTTTTATTAATAGAAGAAATTTTTGAGAGAATTGATAAGTCAAAGGGTTGTGATTGTGTTTATGTTCAACAAGGAAATCAAAATACAATCGCATACAAAAAATTATCTTTTGAAATCGTCATTCCAAGTGCGGTAGGCCCGTAAGAAAAAGTAAAATCAATAATGCCATTGTGAGTCTAGATTTTGTTTAAGTCAGTTCTTAATGATTTATTTCAAACAAATTACTATCTCTCTCTTTTCTGTATTTAATTTAACTTGTATACAATATTTCAATGTATAATCCCATATGGGAAAATTGTTAGGAGTTATTCGATGTATTTATTTTGACTTTTGGTAATTCAAAGGTCTCAAATTCAATTTTTTTGCATTCTCTGTAAAAGTTAGTCACTCTTGTGCTCTAATTTCAGATTTTTTTTCTATACTTTTTAATTTGTTTTTCTATACTTTTTCATCTCTTCCCCCCCAAATCAGTCACGATTGAATGAATGAGTGTAGTCTATTTTGCACAGTGTTGGAGTCCTAATAATTAAGGTATTAATTGACTGGAGCATATCGAACTTAATTTAGGAGGGACACAAAAGTTTCTATTAGAATTGGCAAGTTCATTTTGTAAAGTTTTCAAAATATTTTAGCAGTTTTAATAGATTACTTTCCTGATGTAAGTGTCAACCATTTTATGTACTTAATGTGCTCCTTCATTAATATTGGGTGATTGAAAATTAGAATGGGCTACCCAGTTTATTTACATTTCAAAACATGAACAAGCAAAAGTTTCAATGAAAGCAATAGTTTTGGTTGCTTATACACATTAACTTTTGATGTATTTATTGTAGAATTGTTAAGAATGGCTGAAAGACGTGCTTCTGTGATGATTTATTGGGTTGGTAGCATATTCAAGAACTATGATGTGTTACGATACGATAATGGTTATAAGCGTGTGATAAAGGTTTCACATGACACAACATACTCGGCATTGGTGGATAGGTTGCATGATGTGACAGGGATAAATAAGAATAAATACAACCTCAAACTTATCTGTAGGTTTACTACTGCATTAGGAACTAACTTGTTTACATATATTCCAGTAGAAGTTGTTGACAACGATGGTGTGGAGGCAATGGTGGATGTTGTATTTGACAATCAAGGTGTTAACAAAGTTGATTTGTATGTTAGCGAAGAGGTTAGGGCAGATGACATTGGTGAAAGTAATGAAGGTTGGCCTGATGTTGGTTCATACACTTCCATGCTCACCCAACAACCATATATCCCAGTGCTCGACCCTTCAGCCATGGTGGGTAATTATTACACCCCTTTAACAATGCAGTGTATGGAAGAATACAATCGATATACACATGCACAGGCTGAAACAGGGCCTAGTACTTTTCCCGAAGGCTTATCTTAGCAAGAGTAAGTATAGTGTTAGACTGGGGAACGAGGGGATGGAAATGATTACAATTACCCCAACACCAGCGCCAGTGGACCCTATCCAAGCACTTGTACTGCATCAGATTGCTAATGATATATATGAAGGAATGTGTGCTAATGACCAGAATGATTACTACGAAGAATAAGAGTTTCCAGAAAATGTATTGAGTGATGACTCTGATAATGATGCTTATGATGCTGAAGGTAATTCTGTTGAGGATGATGGTGAGGTTCCTATGCATGAGCCGGAGTCAACATTTTTCTCAAATGTTGAATCGGGAAAGTAGAATGAAGTTGACAGTTAATGCATTTTGCATGGAATTAAAACATGGGATCCTACAAGACCAGAATTGGCTAAGGGTATGGTGTTCAGGAGTAAAAAAGACCTGGAGATGACAGTTAAATTATATTTAATTAAGATGCACCAACAATATGTTGTTGTTGATACAAATAAAACGCGTTGAGTGTTGAGGTGCAAGATGTATGCACAATGTGGATGCAAATAGAGGCTACGGGCGGTGTTGAAGGTGAAGCATGGAATGTTTGAGATCATAAAATATCAGACACCTCACACTTGTTTCTACCCAAGGTTAAACTAAGACCACTGTCAACTTGATGCAGGTTTTATTTCTCAATGGATTGAGGGTGTGGTTCGGGCTACACCTGATGTAACAATGCCTGTCATCATTGAAATGGTAAAAAAAGAGTATCATTATTTGATAACGTACAAGAAGGCGTGGAATGCGAAGAATAAGGCTATAGCCAAGATTTTCAGTGACTGGGATTGTTCTTACAACATGTTGCCGAGGTTTATGGGTGCTCTTGTGAAATACAACCCTGGGACGATTGTAAAGTGGCAATATGAGGCTCGTGCTCCCAAATTCGATATATTTGGAAAGATGTTCTGGGCATTCAAAGCTTCTATTGATGGGTTTGTTCATTGTCGACCTGTAATCAGCATCGATGACACATTTGTAAATGGCAAGTACAAGCATAAGTTTCTTATTGCTACTAGGATTGACGCTCAAAAGTAGATTTTCTCTCTAGCATTTTCCTTTGTTCATGAGGAGACTAGTGAAAGCTGGGGTTGGTTCCTATATCATCTATGCCACTCTGTTATGCCGAATAAAGCTGGTATATGCTTAATCTCAGATCGACATAAAGGTATAATTTCAGCGGTTAAGAAACAAGGTTCTGGGTGGAATGAGCCATACGTCTATCATCGTTTCTTTCTAAGACATGTACAAAGCAATTTCAACACACGTTACAATAACATGTATTTGAAAGATCAAGTGTGGAAGGCTGGGACAGCACATCAGATTCACAAGTTTAATTTGATAATGGAAGAAATTAAAAGTATAAATCCTGAAGCATGGAAGTGGTTAGCTGATATTCCAGGACAACGGTGGACACTTGCCTATGATGGTGGTCGACGATACGGAACAACCACAACTAATGTTTCTGAGGTGTTTAATGGTGCATTGAAAGGTGCTAAGATGCTTCCCATCACTACATGTGTTAAATTCATATTTTATCGACTCACAAAATACTTTTGTGAACGCCGTGAACATGCATAACGGTGCATAAAGGATGGTTTGAAGTACTCACTTGAAGCAATCGAATTTATGCGACCCAATTAGGTAAAAATAGGAATGTGTACTGTTACACCATTTCACATGCAACGAGAACTTGCGGAGGTGGTCAGTAGTAACAGTAATACACATGTTGTTTGTATTGATGATCGGACATGTAGTTGTGAAAAATTTATAATTTATAAAATGCCTTGTTCTCATGTTATGGTCGCATGCTCGCATTTTCATGTTAGTTCTTGGAATTTAATCGATCCAGTATATACCATCTATGCCCTTGAATCCAGTTGGGCACCTGATCTTCATCCTCTGCACTACCAAGATTATTGGGATGCTACCGATGACCCTACATTATGCCCTGATAGGTCGTTGCGTCGAGGAGCTAGAGGACGTCCAAAGACCTCGCACATTCAAAATGAAATGGATTTTTCGAGAGAAGGGCGTAAACAGAACCACTGTAGTATTTGTTTACAAGTAGGGCACGATCGTCGAACTTGTCTAGCAAAGAACCAATCTGCTTTTTCAATGGGTCATCCACTATAAATGTTACTTGTGCATTCTAATGTTGTATGTAAGTTGTAATGCATTATTAATTGTTTGAGTCCTTTATTCAGCATATGATATTTTTTTAACTCATTTATATGTTAACTTGTGTATATATATGTTAACTAATGTTTGTATTTTTTTGTTTGTTGATGTAGGTTGTATACATGGATCGTGATCCCCGTTCATTAGTACATACAGGTCCCGATGATGGATCTGTTCTTACCTTATAGGGTGACCATCGCACGACTGCTATTTGGGAGGGCATAGACTTACCCCCGTTACATTGTAGACGATCAGAGGCTCCTCTTCGTCGAGTTACCATCATAGATGATCGGGTTATTCAGCATCTACGTACAACCGGGTTTGATGGAGCGTATCACCTTAGATACATTCAGTTGGATTAGCATCTGATTATTGCTCTTGTAGAGCGATGGCGCTCTTAGACACACACATTTCATCTTCCAGTTGGTGAGACGATCATCACACTTCAGGATACAACTATATTAATTGGTGTACCGGTTGATGGGATGCCTATATGTGGTGTAGACACCGTCCGCGATGTACAGTAGTGGAGTGTCATGTGCACTGTGTTGCTCGGGTTCACACCAGTCGATGGAGCGATAGATAAGTCCACTCTACGACTTAGTGCACTTGCTGAGCATTTGGGCCATGCGATTCCAGCTGATGCGACCGAGGGTTTTATAGCTTGTTATGCCCGAGCATACATCCTTTTGTTGATTGGGGGATTTTTGTTCAGCGACAAGTCGTCGAGTAGGGTAAAGCTTATGTTTCTACCGGTGTTCAGAGACTTACATGCGACCGACACTTTTAGTTGGGGCAGTGCGGCCCTAGCATGGCTATATCGAGAGATGTGTCTCGCGATTAAGCGGGACGCAAAGAATATTAGCGGTCCATTAATTTTTCTTCAGGTAATTGTTTACATTCTTCACTGACTTGTATACTTTTATGTTATTGTCGCCTTACAAATGTAAATTCAATATTTGTGGATATAGTTGTGGGCATGGGAGCGTCTGGTTCACATCGTTCCACAGTGTGTGTTACCACAATAGCGTGTGGCCCATGGAGCAGCGACGCTCAATGGTGATGGTCCATCATTAGAAGCAGTTGGTGTAGATTTGGGTCCTGCACATAAAGAGGTTGATGCGCACGGTGTACTCGATGGTTCACTTGGTTGTAGGTTTGTACTATACAATTTTACATATTATTATGTAACATTTTTTACATATTATTATGTAGTTACATTTTATAGTTACATTTTACATATTATTATGTAGTTACATTTTTTTTTGTGAAATTTATAGATGGGATGTCACATTTTCGGAGCAGCACACGCCCCGGCATGTACTACGTCACTATTGGGACTAGTTGGACCAGATGCACGAGGATCAGGTATATCTGCTTGACCATGATTAGAGAACTTGGATGTTATTTGTTTAAGTATATTAGTGTGTTGGGTTGATTGCAATGAATTTACATGTGAAGTAAATACATGTGGAGATGGTTGGATATAATTTTAATTTGTTTATACTTGTGATTGAGTTGGGTTTGTTGTATACATATTAAAACATTTTGGAAATGTCCAATTTTCAAAGGAAATTATGACCAATATTTTTAAAAATACTGTTACATTTATTAATGAGTGTTCAAAATTTGTATTACAGATGATATGGGAGCCCTATACAGCTGATGTAATGGGCGGCCTGCCAGATTATTGCCTTATTGGGCAAGATATTTGGCGCACACGAGCCCCTTTGATTTGCTTCGATATTGTGGAGTGGCATTTTTCAGATTGGGTTACTCGACAGTTTGGGCTGATTCAGCGCATACTACCGCCATGTGATACCAGTCAGATCTTGCATGCTGTCAACCGTCGAGGTAGATCTGGTTGGGATTGGTCAGTAGTTCATCAGATCTATACAGAGATGTGGGCACATCGTAGAGCTACTATTGTTACCGGAGATCTGAGTACTAGACCGATGGATTCGACCGACGCATACATGCAATGGTATCGTCGGATCACACGGCGTCTTGTTGGTCCACCCATCGCTAGGCCGATTGTCGATTTTCAGCCAGTTGGGAGCATCATAGAGCTTCTGGTAAGATGTTAAATGCTTAACTATTCAATTTGAATGGATAATGTTACTAATTATTTAATACATTTATAATTTTTTTTCAATATTATTTGTAGGAACAAACACTTACACCAATATATCACACTGGACGTACTACATATGAGGGCAGCCTGGACTTTGCATGTTGCATGGACACCATTGGATGTATAACAGATATGAGCTCATCGTGTTTGACAGCTCTCCGAGAACACCGACGACTGGACGCAACTTCACTATCGGCAGATGACGTACCGCCTACATCTGCACAGCCACCTCCACATCGTTACCAAGATTGGACTACTCTAGTATATTCACCACCAGCATTGACACAAGCTCATGCACCTTCACCGACCCCAGCGTCTACACCGATCGCTAGGCCGACACATCAACCTGCACTGACACCTTCAGCTGCGTCGACACTTGAGAAGACACTGACATCGACGGCGGCACCGACATCTGCATCTGTAACTGACCATTTACTGACACAAGCATCGGTACATGTATCCACTGCGACGACAGCATCGACATTGATACCGACACCGACCCTGACATCTACTGTGACACTAGGATCGGATGAGATTCATTATTTGATGAGGAGGGAGTGACACAGGATCCTACAGTTGTAGGTGCAGGCCTTGTGCGAGTCAGGCCACGAGTTAGAGGTGGACGACTAGGTCGGGGACGGGGGACGAGGGATAGACAGAGGGCGTGCACAACATGCATATCATCATGATGATGTCGGTGTGTCACAGGTGACATAGGATGTATCACAGGAGGTTGAGCAGGAGATTCGCAGACAGCCGAAGCGACGTAGGCGACCACCTGCGTGTGGGACATGATATGATATTCATGTATTTGATGCATTTTTTTTTGTTATACTGTGTACTAATGTTTTCTTTTGTATATACATTGTCATTTATACAAAGCTGTTTTGTTATAGTATTCTACAATCAAGTTGTTACATACATAACTTCACCATCATAACAAATCTAATTGACTTCAACATTACATGTACATTATATTTCACATGTAAAAATTAACACTAAAATAACATGATATACACAAAACAACACTAACATACAACTTCTTCACACAACAGTAATATAATAATTCTACTTAGAAACACTAACATAACACTTGTTCCGACATCATTACCATAACACTTGTCCACACAACACAACACTAATTTAACACTTGTCCAAACAATACTGACTAGATAGTTTATTACACAATACTAACATCACAGTTCACCACACAACATTAACAGCACAGTTCTCCACACAACTTATTTTATGGGTCAACATCTTCATCAAACATCTCGACATCAGAAATACATCCAACTTCTCCTCTTAGAAGGAAACTTATATGTGCTTCTTCCATTAACCCTTCTTCAGCACGTTTTCATGCGATGCGACGAAGGTTGTAACGATTAAGATAGATTGTCATGCGATTGTTCTCAGCTCAAAACTGATACAATGCTTGCTCCAGTGGTTGAGGTGCCTCAACTGGCATATGGATTACAATTTGTCGAGGCTTTCGTAAATTACAAGTTTGCATATCGCTAATAAAATTTTCTTGCTCCGTCAAACGATATTGTAATTCAGCCCTTATGGTTCTTACGGCCCTACTAGAATAACGTAAACGAGGATTCATTGGATAGAAGAACTCATCCTCTAAGGCCCAATGATAACCCATATTTTCATATAAAGTTCTAACACTATAATTCATGTTAGAAATCAAGTGATATGCACTTACTTGCGTAAAGACGGTGAATATATAGTGACTACATAAATCTCCCAACAACTGACCATATCAATACAAACACTGTCTTGAAGTGACAATTAACTACTCTATCATAATGCTGAAGAAGAAAAAGTGACAACTCGTGACTACTTAATGTCATGTGTTGAAGTGACTACACTCTGAATGGATGTCAGCAAACCATGTGGTGAAGTGACAAAACGTTGAATGGGTTTTGACATAACGTGTGCTGAACTAACGTACCCCTGCATGAGTTTCTGCAAACACTGTCTTGAAGTGACAAACTAACTATTCTATCATAATGTTGTTGAAGAAAAAGTGACTACTCGTGACTACTTAATGTCATGTGTTGAAGTGACTACACTCTGAATGGATGTCAGCAAACCATGTGGTGAAGTGACAAAACGTTGAATGGGTTTCAACATAACGTGTGCTGAACTAACGTACCCCTGCATGAGTTTCTGCAAACACTGTCTTGAAGTGACAAACTAACTATTCTATCATAATGTTGTTGAAGAAAAAGTGACTACTCGTGACTACTTAATGTCATGTGTTGAAGTGACTACACTCTGAATGGATGTCAGCAAACCATGTGGTGAAGTGACAAAACGTTGAATGGGTTTCAACATAACGTGTGCTGAACTAACGTACCCCTGCATGAGTTTCTGCAAACACTGTCTTGAAGTGACAAACTAACTATTCTATCATAATGTTGTTGAAGAAAAAGTGACTACTCGTGACTACTTAATGTCATGTGTTGAAGTGACTACACTCTGAATGGATGTCAGCAAACCATGTGGTGAAGTGACAAAACGTTGAATGGGTTTCGTTAAACCGTGTGCTGAACTAACGTACCACTGAATGAGTTTCTGCAAACACTGTCTTTAAGTGACAACTAACTGCTTTATCATAATGCTGAAGAAGAAAAAGTAACTACTCATGACTACTTAATGTCATGTGTTAAAGTGACTACACCTTGAATGGATGTCAGAAGACTATGTGGTGAAGTGACAAAACGTTGAATATGTTTCAATATACCGTGTGTTGAACTAACTTAACCCTGAATGAGTTTTTCCAAACACTGTCTTGAAGTGACTACACTCTGAATGGATTTCAGCAGACGTGTGTAACTATACTGTTTCACTTTTGACTAATATGACTTGTCTAACACAGTATGCTTAGGACACTACTATTTAAACACCATTTTCCAGTTGATATGACAAACAAAACATTATGTCTACATCAAATTTCTCTATGAGCTTTAACAATCGTAGACGTGAACGGAACGATGATTACAAGAATGAGAGATTTTCAGATCCAAAAGAGTATTATGCAAGAGTACGACGAGAGTGAACTTTTCGTGCTAAAGAATCAGACGAACTATTTACACAACTAAGAGAACTTGGTATACTAGTGCCTCATAGACGATCACTAACAATGCAACGCCGGAATAGAGAGGATTACAAATCAGCAGTAAAACAAGTTCGAAAAGAGAATAATAGAATGTTGGTTCGTAGGTCTCGCTATTATATGCTCCAACAAGTAAAAGACATGATGAGAACTGCACATGGACGAGAGTTGACACCAGTTGAGCAAAACAACATATTGTTTAATGCACAATACATGTCAGATGATTATATGTCTGATGAAGCTTAACAAAGTCTGCATTTGAAGTGTAGTCAGTCTAGTGAACTCATTACATTGCAATGTAATGTCATGTAAGTCCTTTGTATTTGAAGTGCAATGTCAAGTCATGTCAGTCCTTTGTATTTGAAGTGTTGTGTATTTACTTTTGTGTTTTGAACTCATTATATTGTTGTGTTAGTTTAGTCAGTGTAGTGACAAGTCATGTCAGTGCTGTTTTATCAATGTAGTCAGTCTACTGTCAAATCATGTTAGTCCTTATGTCATTCACGAATTATGTCATTACTTTATCAGTGTGGAGTCATATCATTACTTTACCTATGTCAAGTCACGTTACTCATATCTAGGCTTTGTCTTGTCAACTTTATATATAATTATATTTTGTGTCTATATAAATCATACTTATTTGTTGTGTACATCATAACCCTAAATATGTCTAGACGCACATTTAAGACAATCCAGTCAAACCACCCAAGGTTCTTCATCACTCAATGAACAACAAAGTTCATCTACACCCTACGAACGTCAACACTCGACTAGCCGAGCAACATGGGGTGTAGAAGTAGTTCGTTCAATTGAATCTTACACAAATTCTACCGGTGTAACTTGGTATGGACAAAAGCATGAGTTCCGTAATGAGCCCATCGACCCTTATCACACATTCGGTTAAGTTGGACACGTATTTGTGGGGCCTGCGACTGACTCTCCGCCTTTGAGTGTTCGTATCGAACCCACTCCAAGATGACAACAGTTATATGACAAACGTTGTGAACTTGAAGTATATTGTCGTTGACACGGATTAATGGTACTGAAGGCACATTCGACTGATATATATGATCCACAAAACTCCACCAACCATAAAGAGATCATAGCAAGACTTGAATATGAAAATGATCAAATGCAACGTAGACTTGATCGTTTGCATGCAATCGACCATGCAAAAATTGAGCATTTCGATCTTGATTATGCTGAGATTGAAATTTTGCAGGATCCATTACTTGTTTCAGATACAGAATTGTCTGATTATTCCGATTTAAGTGATGATGCGTCTGACACTTTTATTCCATCAAGTTTATGTGTATTGGACAACCCTCTATGTTATTTTCTACATCAAGCAAAATATTAACAGGTTGTATTTCTTACAATTTGATGTAATAAATTTGTTATGTTGTAATGTATAAGTAATATTTTTCATATTTTAAAGTTCAACACACTTTTGTAGGTCAACTATAAATGTTCGATGAACTTATAACATATATTTGAAATACATACTATTTTAACATATACCCAAATATTTAAAAAATAAAATGTTTTTCAAAACCATGGCCTTTAAAGTGACGTTTTTAAAAAATAAACTTGAGTTTGAGAAATAAAGTTTTAGAGCCAACTAGGTTGGGGAAAAGCTCCTCCATATTAGAATACTTTTATGACGTGAATAGTGAGATTATAATATTGATATTTTTAACATATATAAAACATACTTTTTGATAGAAGAATTGTGCTTTTAAAACACGAATTTAAGTTTTTTTATTAAATATATAATATGAAATTAAATTATGCTTTTTTGAATTTTATTTTTGATTATAAAATTAGTTAAAATTTTTATGAAAAGGAAACTAAATTCCAAAATTTATTTAATTTTTTTTCTAGTGAATCATGATGTGAAAAAACATAAGGTGATGTGACATTATTTAGCTTTTATGACATTTGGGGTTGAAAACATCAATGTAAAAGGTTAAGGGGTAGAAAACGTCAACGTACAACGCTAAGGGAATTAAATTCTAAAATTTATTTATTTTTTTATGTTTTGTCTGCTGAATCATGGTGTGAGACATCCTAAAGTGGAGTAGAAAAAATCAATGTAAAAAGACTTAAGGGGTAGAACACGTAAATGTAGACTGCTAAGGGGTAGAAAAACATCATTAGTTTGTAAAAGTGAAGAAAACGTCATTTTGAATGACGTGTTTAAAAATGTCATTGCAAATGACGTGCTTAAAAACGTCATTGCAAATGATGTTTTTAAACACGTCATTCAAAATGACATTTTCTTTCCTATATTTATTTTACGTCTGTTAGGGTCCGTTAAAAATTCTTGTTAAACAACGTCATTAAAAATGACGATTTTAAAAACGTCATTCGTAATGACGTTTTTTGGAAAAAAAATTCAACTTTAAATCGTCATTGAAAATGATGTTTTTACACCCGAAGGCGTCATTGTAAATGACGTTTTCAAAAACAAGCTGGGTTTGGGAAATAAATTCAAAATTAACTAGGTTATGGAAATAAGATTTTAGGGAGACTGGGTATGGAGAAAACCTCGTACAACTTCAATACCGTGTGGTTTCCATTCGCCCACCCTTATGCCCTGTTTGGTTTGAATGAAATTTGGCTAGAAGAAAAGATTTTTTATTAGGATAAATTACATTCATGCTCCTTAAAATTTATCACTTAATTAAATATTTCCCTTCATGTTTGACAAATTACCTTAGACGGTCTTAATGTAAAATGTCAAATGTAAGAAGATCTGTCTGATTAAATGACAAACCTCATAAAATTTGAATATAATTTACACTTTTCATTATTTGATATCAAAGAAAAGTATAAAAGAAAAGAAAAGTGGAGGGAGAGTATTTCCCTCCGGCCCACAATTTTTTCTCTCAAACGGAAAGTGAGAATGAAAAGTAGGGCAATATGCTTGTTAAGATAAGTTTATTTTTTACCGTTCAGTATATTCTAATATTTATATTGCACTAATACACAATTTATTATTTAAGGATTAGAATTGTAAATTAGACATATATGATTTTTCTTTTCTTTCATTTTTTATTTAATACCAAATGATAAAAAATATATTTCTCATATTTTTCATATTTCCTATCAAATAAAAAGGAGGAAAAATAGCTTTATTTCCTTCAATGATAGAAATTTTTATTTTTATTTTTATTTTTCCTTCTTTCCATTATTCGTACTAAACGGACAACTATTCTTTTTCAATATTGATCTAACCATGAAAAATGAACGGAATAACTTAATTGAAATGAAATTGGAATAACTTAATTGAAATGAAATTGATAGTTAAAAGATAAATTTAGATAATTAAAAATTCAAACATCAAATTAAAATTAAAGACAAAGTTCAAGGTTCAACTATAATTTTGACCCCTTTTGCCCTTTACTTGATTTGATGACGTAAGAAAAACAAAAAAGGCGGTGAAGGGTGTAAGACCAATTTTAACATTAGCTCAAATTTTTATTAAAATCTAAATTAACAATTGACTAAAAAATTTCATTTGATATTAAACGCTCCAATGGACAAACTCAATATCGGAAGACCACAAACTAAAATTAAATGGGGGTCAGGTATGACCATTGAAGTTTTACCTAGATTCCTAGTATATAAATTGTTCATATTATATTTGGATTGTAATTCAGATATAATTTAAAATTTGTTATCGGATTCAAATCAAGTTTAATTATCAAGTTTCACAATTCAGTTTGAAATTCTAGTTCAATTCAAACTAAAACTAAATTTCATTAATCTAGGTGATGTGCTAAAAATTTCAAACCCCCAATCTAAGGATTTTTTTTTTTTTTTTTTTTGTGCAAAACTCAATCCGAGGACTAAAAATCTCTATCCAAAAAATTGAGTATTGAAGATTAGAATCAGATTAACTCGCCCAAATTACGCCAGTGGAAAATAGCCTTTTATTTTTCAGGTATTCTCCCATGCAACAAAGCTTTTCCAAAGTTAATTAGCAGCAACGTATTCAGGGGAGTTAGTAGGCTATAACCTTGATGTATGCACCTAGTTTCTGTTAGGTCTTTAAAGTTTCAACTGGAAGAATCAAGTTATTGAAGTTTTAAACGCGTTTCTATATATTATTTTTTTCTAACAGAATGGTATCATGTTGACTTGGTCATAGGGGTATACTCATCCAGTCAAAATCTATTTGCCTCTTTCGCTCGAATGGAATGGTATTTCTATGAGTAAACTACATAAATGATCTCTTATTTGTGCCAATTAAGTTTTTAAATTATTTTTTTATTAATTTAGTCATTCAACTATGTATCTGAGCTAAATATACTAATTTCGCCAGATTTTTTTGTCAACTTTAATGGAACACCTCAACTTAGGGGTGTCCATGAGATGGGTTACCCACGGATCCTGTTACCTTATTAAAAAAAATAGATTTGAAACTCGATAGGCCCGATAGTTGACTCATTCGAGCCCGAGCCCAATATTCTTAAAAAGAGGGCTTGAATTTGCCCCCAAACCCATTACTCGACCCGAAACCCGCCCGTCAAGCCCAACCCGCCCACATAGCCCCGCCCACTCTTTTTTTGAAAAAGAATTATACTTTTAGACCATTAAATTTAAAACTTTGAAATAAATTTTTTAATGTCAGAATTGAAATTTTAAAATTTTAGATGCTATAAATAATGTATTATTTTAATTTTCATATATTAAATATACAAGTTTTAAATGGTAGAATAATGCAAATGATAAATAAGTGAGTAGGTGTCAATCTAGTTGAGATGTATTCATTCTATTGGATGTAGTTCATTTCCTAATTAAAAATAAAATTATTTATTATTTTATTTTTATCTATTTTGATTTTATTTTTGATTCAAAAATATTAAGCCACAAAAATATTCATTATTTTTAAATAAAGTTATATATAAAAACAACCCGCGAGCAAGCATGCGTAATAGGCACTCTGGTTTGGCTGCAGGTAGTTTATTTCTACTCGAAACCCGGCCAGTCCGATATCTCACTTGAATAAAGACTTGAGTTCACACTGTCTAACCCGACCCAAAAAAATTTTATGGGCCACGTCCGGCCCGGCTCATAGACACTCCTACCTCAAGTACACCTCACATGAGTTAAGAATTTAGAAGTATCTATGACTGTAATGTGGTGTACACGTGAAATGTTCTATTGAAGTTGACAACAAATTTACTCAATGAATAATTAATATGACATTATTATTAAGACAACTCAATAAAGATACGTACAAGTCTCAAACAAGTCTATTCAATTCGAAAAAAACATCGTTAACCCTCCACAAATGATACATGGAACCAATTACAAGAAAGGGTTTTTCACACTTTATATTCTAAAGAATTTAAGATTTTTATTTTACATAAAAGATTAAAATTTTTATATTATACACTTAATATATCAAAAGTATTATAATGTGACATTTTTGTTAATTTTTTTTATTTTTTTCTTCAAAATTTAGTCCATTAACACTGACAAAAAAATTAACAAAAAGTTAATAGAAAGTTCACATTACAACATTTTTGATACATTAAGGGTATAATACGAAAATTTTAAAATTTAAGAATGTAAAATAAAAATCTTAAAATCTTTTAAAATATAAAATACAATTTGTCAAACAAAAAAATGAAGAAGAAAATGGACATATAATGAATGTCGTACCATATTATCTTTGTTTTCAGGTCAAAGTTTGGCAACGAGTAAGAGTCTCATGAGATTCACATGTTGGGCTTGGAAGGTGTAATTGCACTCAGATTGGACGGTTTTCAGATTAAAATAGAAAGTAGTTTTCAAAATTACTCAAATTTCAACTTTTGTTGATTAGTGAATACGGAATTTAGATCTCATCTAATATATTTTTTTATTCGATGTTTATCAATGGATCAATTAATAAGAAAGTGACTCATTTGTATATAATGGGCGGAGGTTCTCAAGACAAAAATTAAAAAAAAATATATGAAAAGAGATCATACTATGTAAAGAACAAACTGATATACTAAATTTACAAGCTCTTACTATGTTCACATAGATAACCACTAGACAATATTTGCTCGTGGCAACTATACTTATAGAGCTCGTTTATTTGTCGTATTAGAAATGGAAGTATTATATAAAATAATTCAGTCTAATATAATATAGCAGGACAAAAGATAAGATTAAATACGATATTAAAATAATACGTAATTTTATCTCTAGTGTTTGACAACACACAACATAAACGTTGAATAGTAGTTATTTAAACCAATTGGTTGTTTGGTTAAAAAATTATTTCATCGTATTAATGTTGAATTAACAAAAATACTCTCAATCAATATTTGTTACATTGATGACAACTTGATTTTATTTGTTGGAGGGTTATAATAATAACTGTGTAGAATAATATATTTGAGTTAGATTATAATACCACATCTCTCTTTGTGGTATTAAAATCTATATATTAAAGTAGCTAGTTTGGTTTGTCTTAAATTTTTCATGACTCAGATAATTTTAAGACTTTTGATCTGACGGTCCTCATACCAAATTTTCTTAACACTCTTATCCCTCATCTAACTCTCTTCTCTTATCTCATTCTAACAATACAAACTCCTATCTCCGCTTTAACTTATTTTCCTATCTCATACAATAATTCTTTTTCCCTCTCTCCCTCCTCTTTCTCTTTCTTTTTCTCTCTTCAATACACTCTCCCTCCTATCTTCCATTTTTCTTTCTCTCTCTCTCCCTTTCTCTCACCAGATCTCCCTTCCACAATACATTTTTCTTTTCTCTCTCTCTGATAGCTAAATCTCCTCTCTTTCTTCCTATTCTTTCTTTTCTCTCATCTCCCTCTTTTCTCTACCCACAAGCGACAATGCCAATGCCAAGGCTACCATCAGCAATGATCGGCGCCAGGGATGGCCCAAGGTCAAGCGGGGCCCTAGGCAAAATTTTCATATGAGGCCCTATTAATATTTGTCTATTGATATATTTTACTTTTAATTATTATAATTTTTTTATGTTTTAAAAATTTATTTTTATTTTTTTAAAAATTTAAAATATTGATCTAGTTTTTATACTCAAGTTTTGACAATAATTTTTTTAATAGATAATATTGTTAATTCATTCACTCCTAGTTAATTGTAAATAAAATTTTATCAATTTAAGTTTTTAACAAGTAATTTGATAATAGAATATGTGAGTAAAGAATAATTTTAAGATAATAAAGAATTATTATTTACCTATGAGTAATGTGCATGGATGAAGTACAAAACTTTAATGACATAGACAATTTAAGTATAAATTATTTAGATTGAAAATTTATATTAAGGCAAAAAAGGAACCAATTTTATAAATTTTCACCACAAGAAATAATAAATATAAATTTTCTATGTGAGTGAGTGAAATACAACTATGAACACACCTAAAATATTTAGAAAAATTTAAACAAAACTCACACGTAGGAGTTATTTTGGACCCAAAAAAAATAGATATTGATTTGAACTATTAAAATTAGAGCCATAAAAATTTGAATCATATCTAAAATACAAAAAATAAAAATAAAAAGGACTATTATACGAAAGTAGTAAATTTTATGGAGGTCTCTAAAATTTGAACTTAACCAAGTAGAGAGTAATTTTGGACCTAATAAAATTAGAAACTGATTTGAATTAATAAAATTTGGGCCCTAAAAATTTTAATCATATTTAAAATATAAAATATAAAATTTGGCCTACTATACCAAAAGGGATAAATATTGTAGAGCCCTCTAAAATTTTGGACTCTAGGCAAACAACTTAGTTGTCTAAAGGTTGGGTCGAACTTGATCGGCGCCACCCACGAGGTATTTCCCTCTTTCTCTCCTCTCCTCTCCTCTCCCCCCCCCCCCCCCTTATTCGCCCCCTACATACACACACACAAACCTGTTTCTCAGTCTCTTTGTCTTTTTATTCTCTCTCTCGCTACTTCGTTTTCCACCCCTCTACAGAATACCTACACAACCCACACACCACAAACACTCGCACACGCCAAAAGCAATTGCGACATCAGATAACATCTGTTAGCAATTTATCAGCCTAGCCACACCAGACGGTTGCATACTCTCATACACCTAAAAGCATTGCGAATGTTCCACGCTCACCTATTTTCTCTCTCCATCTCTCTAAGTGTGCCTATAACCTGTTCGACCAAATGCCCTTATGGGTATTGACTTGACCCATTTTCCTCCCCTCCCTCTTTCTATTTCACATCTCTTTCACCACTTCTTGCCACCACCATTCTGTCTCACACACACTACATAAAACACATATAAGTAGTCCCCATAGCCCGCACACACCTACACACTCACCCACCCTCATGTGCACACACACTCTCTTTATACGCACTGATTTTGTGCATGCACAGTCACTCTAGGTCAATTTGTGTGGATTTTTTTTTCTGTCATTTCAATTTTTTATGTATGTAATTGCCTAGCCTCTGTCTCAATTCCTAAAGTGGGAGCACGAAATTCCCGATTTGTGGTTACGTACTCAAAAGGTCACACCTTTGGTTCTGCGCGCAGATAATTTGATGGAATGTCTCATTTAGAAATGAGATTACTTAAATTGAATGAATAATTTGAGCTTTTTTGGTACTGGATTGCTTTAACGTTGTGTAATCAATATAATTGCATTTGTTCATTAAACTGTACCATTAGTACTTTTGTTGTATGCAAACTATTTGACAGAATGATTCACTAATGGAATTAGTGAGAAAGCTCTCTGGTAAGAATTCTTTCTACTGCAACTTTTGGACAAAAAATTAATTTTGGCAACTATCACACACATCTCTCTAATTCTTTTAGCATGCTATTTTTTTTCGTCATTGTTGTGTTTCAATTTATTGGCCATCATGTTTGAGACAAGAGTCTTTGGGAGGATATTCTTCGTTGCATCATAAACAACTACAACTGTTGCCACGTCTACAGCCACAAGGCACAACCCCTTTGAAGTAGATGAAAGTCTAGATGAGGATGAATTTGTCTTCTATGGTACAAGATTTTACTTTTCTTTTACCTCATTGTGCTCATATCTTTGTCGAATGGGCACTATACTGTTTGCGAGTTCTTCTATTGTCAATCATTGTTTGATGGTATCTCGAGCAATGAAATCCTTAGTATATTGTAGTTTTTAGGATTCAGTCTTCTCTTTCTGTTCAATATTGAAAAATTGAGAGTTTTTTTTGCTTTGCTTTGCTTTTGATACTACATTATGTCTAGGATATGAACTTTTGTGAGTGTGTTTATGATTCTTGGGCCAATGGGGAACAATTATATAACATTCTTGGGCATACTATATAAATTATTTCATTGTGATAATAGTAACATGATTGAGTAATTTACCAAAAATTTAACACGACTGAGGAGGAGTTCAATTTAAATAAAGCAAGGGTTCAAAAAGGGCTTTTGCTCCTCCATAGCCTAAAATGTGGGGACGAGTATAAGAATTGCAAAGGCGGGTTTCTATTGAAGATTCCTATAAAAAGAGGACACTTCTCTGTTTTCGATAGTTGGTAAATAGTGGTAGTACGGGCATGAAAAGCATGATTGATATAAGTTGTCTCCGTTTAAATAAATGTTTGATTGTATAAATTCTTTTGCATGTTGAAAATTTTCAAGAGCCACATTTTTATAGTGAAATATGTTAAAATTATTAGTGGGCTCATATTAATTAGTCAATTTTCTTAGTTTTTTTATTGGTATTTTTTGTATTGTTGTAACGCCCCAAAAATTACCTTGGACGGTATTACAATTTAAAAGCAATCATATCATGAGAGCACTAATATAATCCACAAATAAATGGGACTTTATTCGTCCTCCATAAAATATTTGCAACGTTACCCAAATTGATATATTGAACCATGACATTTATATCTCCAAAATTTAACTATCATAATGCAACGGAATTACAAAAGAAGACTAGACTTCAAAATATTTTAAAAATGAATTTTTCAGTCTAGAACAAAGATAATGTTGCTCTAAGTGTTTACCTCGGATCCACGTTCCCTTCTATAGGAGTCTCCCAGTGTGCCGGTTCATCCACTCCCAACTCCTTCTCTAGGAGATAATCTGAAAAATATTATTTGTAGGGGGTGAGCACTAAGCTCTATAGCAACATTTCTCCCATACTCGAACAAAGTTTAGAAAAAACATATAAAAATGATCGGTCACATTTCACAAATAGCATATATGAATTTTAAAATAAAACAAAGATAATTAAACAGATCTCAAGTTTAAGCTAAGGCAGTAATTTAATGCATAAGTGAAACCAATATACAACTAATAATTCATTCCACCATAAACCGTTTCTCCCAAGTTCTTGCAGAATCTCATACTTCCCAAAATTCTTGTAGAAACTATTTCTGGTACAATGAACAATAACCCACCACTGTATTCGTATATCTAGTATGAAGTAAGATCTCGCATGGATACCATCAAAAATATCATGGCCCACGTACAATTCATTCAAATCCTCGCAAAGATATTCAACCTTTAGGAATGACGTATTCCAACACCATGGCAGTGACGTATCCAACCAAAGAGTAGTATACTAACCCCTTTTTCCACGATAACCCGTAAGCGATAATGGTTTAGTTCTCGCAAGGCACTAACCTCATTACGAGTGGTAGGAAAAGTTCTCACCCACACGGAGTAAGAAGACATCTACACACTTCAAGATACCCGGTCAATAGTAGCTCATGTTTATCCAACAACCATACAAGAGATACAATACCAACAATTTCCTCAAATAACACAATTTCATAAATCCCAAATTTCACATGTAGTATTTCAATAAAGCACGTGAAGAAAATGTAAGAGATCATCATCAATATCATTTTAGTAGTCAACTCAAAGCACTAAAGTTTTCTAAGTCAAGAACAAAGGAAGAATCAAGAAGAAAGTTCATCTCTTTTGAAAACTAGGGTTTTATATCAAGAAAATGAGATTTTATGGGTATTCAACTCTAACTTGTGTAAAACATGGTAATAATTACAAGAAGACCAAGAAAAGATGATTTCATAGCAAATATATAAGATTTAGAGTCAAAAAATACATATATATTAGCCCTAGCATCAATGAATAAGAATGAAAGAAAACCCCCTACCTTAGTGTTCTTGAAGAACTAGGGTTTTGATCTTGAATCAACCTTTCAATCTCTGGTTTTTTCCTTTTGATCTTGTGTTTTTCTCTTTCTCTCTAAAGCTTCCTAGGGTTGGAAGTGGTGAAATGGGGTTAAAGAAGGCGTCCTAATGTATTTATAGGGTAAGAAACAGAAAAAAAAAACCCGAAATCAGGTTAAACTGGGTTTTAAAGAGCGTACCGGTATTGTGTACCGGTACTATTTAGCTTCTGGAGTTCAAAGTACCGGTACGCCGTATCGGTACACTTTGTCTGTTGAAACTTCCAGCACAGTTTTGGCCTATTTAGAGGTCGATTTGAAAAATTTTCGTGAAATACACTTTTGTAACCCTTGAAATCTAGTTATGGCCAAAATACTAAGGTAGTATCAAATTCCTTTATACCCAAATCGTCTCCAAAATAGGTTTTAACTTCAAAATACTTCCTAACTTCTAATACACCTCATATTATCTCTCCCAATATTTTTTGACCTTCCGGATTCAATGGAGACATTATTTTGACCTGAAAACATTTAAAAACTTATCTAATCACCCTTCTTAAGGTAACACACCTTCGAAACTAAGTTTGACCCTAAAGTCAATTCGTTCGATACTCAAATTTTATGATCACTCTTTTAACAATAATTCAAAATTTCTACCATCATCTTCTTAATCTTAGAGGAACTATTAAGATAATATTATTTTTATTTAATTTTAATACAGGGTCTTACAGTTGTACGATGTCATTTTGGTATGGACAATTGCTTGTGAATTTTTATAAGTTTTATAATATCTTCAGACACGGACAATTACTAGTATTTCCATAATATGAGTTTATCATATAAAAAATATACGATTAGTACATGTTTTTAAAATTAATACGGTATCAAATTTGCTTACCAAACAAAGTATTAAGCCTGATTAAATAAAAAATAATACAATATAATATTTAATCCTCTTATAATACATCTATCAAACAAGCTCATAATGGTTAGCAAGTTGTGCAGTTATAAAGGGTGTACTTTAGGTGTTAGCATGACTCAAATCAAACTATTTAGTATTTTATAGAGATTTTTAGTATTTGGAAGAGACTTAAAACACTATTCAACCCAATTTTAAGTTGGATAGTATTTAGGTGGGGTATTGAATTTTTAGGTACCTAAATCCAATACGGATTGGTGAATCTGGGCTCAAATGAAACGATCACGAATTTAATTTTACTGATTTCAAATTTAAGTCCGAGTTATATAACTTTAAACTAAAAATTGATGTATCTCAAGTCCAAAATTTTAAAGTATGGGTCATGTTTAAATTAGACCTAACTAAACTTCTTACTAGTTTAGTTCAATTTATTAGTTTAGTTCAACTCGTACAAGTTGCAGTCTTATAGCTATCAATATATTGAATTTTGAGTCGAATCCAAATTTGACTAAGTCAAATATGGATTGATTAGGAGTAACTAGTATCTAAATATACGGTGCAATGTAAATAATTTTGAGAGGGATGTTGGTGACTGTTGGATGAATCTATTTGAGACTGTCGGATGAATTTATTAAAACCTACTATATTTTATATTATAGATATTTCTTATATATCATTTAAATTCGTATCTGAATCTGTTACACCATATTTATGGATTTAAAATTTCGATACCAATATCTGGTCCAATCTATGCCAGATTCGAATGAATATACATTTAAAAACTTAAATTTCACTTTGTTGGAATTTAGCATAATTGACTTATTGAATTTTTGAATTGAAATTTTAATTTTTTATAAATTTGTATATTGATTATAGTAGAAAATTCCGTTAAATATTCAAGGTTTTATATAAACCATATTTTTTTTAATTTTTTTATGAGACTAACATTGTCGACCAGTAGATGTGATAGTCTACAAAATCTAGTAACACTAATTAGTAGATTTTTTTTTTCATTATGATTGTGTCATCTGTTACATCTTTAAATTAGTATATTTAATTAATTTTTAGTCACAATCTTATTATTCAATAAATGACACAGTTAGTAATTGCCAATTACCATAGATTACTCAAGCATGAGTTTTTGGCCAATCTAACATTCTGTTTAAAAATAATTTCCAATTTAATATTTTTCATGAAATTTATTTCATTCTAATGATCTAATTGACATGCCAAGAAGTATATTTGAAAAGTATTTATTTAAACCCCCCTTCTCTAAGTACTATATTTGAAAACTATATAAGCCCATCCCTTTTTAAACAGCTTCATGTAGGTAGAAACATCAAATGAAGTTCATAGTTAGTCTAAAAGATCATATTTATAATTGGTTAATTTCGTAGAGTTTATTGTAAGTTTCAATTTATTCTATAATCGTGATGCTATCAAGTTTAAGATCTGAAAGCGTTATCAAAGGAAGGAGATCAAGCGTCAATGCAATATATCATTCAACCGCTATATACACCTTCTTGATTAGGACAAAGTAATGACTTAGACACTTAAGATGAACCTTTTATTATTTTAATTTAGATTGATTAGGATGAAAATGGAATTTGAATTAATCCGATTATAACTCTTAGGTGATTTTAAAAAAATATTTTCTAAACCATTTATGAGTTTTGAAAACATAGTTTGAGTGACAATCAGAATCCTATTTGAGCAACACCCTTTAGTGTTTAAGATGACAAGTTTTTATGTGATACTATACTTAAAAATCTGTAGGGACCGATCAATGCTCACTTGTTTTTACTAGAGCAGTCTCTTTATGCTTTAGGAAATGAAATGAGAATAGGCCATGGAAGGCACCACAGGGCTTGTTTTTACTAGCTTGAGCGATGCTTGCCTTAGTTTGTGATTGAAATGTGTTTGTCATTCTAGCAACAACCACTCTGTGATCGTCCTCCCTCCAATTGAGTAGTTGTTCATGAATCAGGATTTTCTTATTTAGTAAGATTACCATTATTTTGGACTTATAAATAGGGAGAGTCTTTCCCACACCTAGATTAAGCATTTTGTGAGATTTCTAAGAGAGAAAATCATACTTATACCTTTGAAAGCTTCAACCACAATCTAGATCCCTAAGACCATAAAAAGACGCCACTAGAGATTCTACATAACTTCACAATTTGGATAAGAACTTGATGGTTTGACAAACCCAATAGTCTGTGCATACTGAGGATTGTTACCCGTGGCCATGATTGCTTGAGGCCTAGATAAACCATGCATCAGAAAGGTCCAAGTGAAGCTACACTAGACGTCGAAGGGGGTCTTTGGAGGAGAGACAACAAGGAAAGGAACATCTAACAATGGTATTGGTTGAGGTATAAGTTTCAAATACTTGTATATTGACTTAATGAGTAGTGGATTAGGCTTTGGTGAACAGAGAAGGTTTATCGCAATTTTTTGCGAGGAGGATTTTTGCGTCAACAAATCACTTGTGTTCTTTATTGTTTTATTGTATACACTTGTGACTGTTTGCACATACGCGAACTATGTATTTGTGAATTTGATTGATTGATATCTATTCAACTGTTGTGTGCAAATTGGGTTTGGATTTTGGGATTGACGTGAGATTGATTATGGCGAATTAATTAAAGATTAATTTAATTAATCATTTTGTGTGATAAGGATTGTGGTGATTAAAAGGGTTTTCACATTAATTGCTAAATCTTTATGGGAAGAGGTAATTGTAGTGGATTAGGTTTTAATTAATAATCAATTAAGTGTTAAATTAAAAAACCTATTCACCCCCACTAGGTATAGTGTCTTGAACTCCATGTGTTCAATCGTGAGGAAAAATCCACGTCAAGGTCCCCCTCCCGGTGTAATATGTTTCTCTCTCATTAAGCCCAATTTACTATCCCCAAAAAAATATATTATTAGATTCAATACCCTTCACACATATTGAAAATTTTTAGCTAGTTTAAATGTCATGATCTAAAAATAACATGACACGACTTAATTATAATTGCTAATGTTTAACGTGGCGTATGTCAATGTAAAAAACTCGTGTCTAATAGTCTCGTACGGGTTCTTTTTGTTATGTGTAACACATTGATCTTCAATCATTGGTAATCTACATTTCCAATTTGTTATTTTTGGCTCTCTAGATACCTATTCAAACTGAACCTCATAGGAGATCAACTACCCAGATATGTGAAACTTTTTAGAAGGAGAAAGGCTTATATACTTTCCAACTTGTTTATAAAGTTTCTATATCAAACTTGTTTGGTAAGAGGGGTGTAAATACTTTTCAAATATACTTTATTGAGATGTCTATTAAAACAATTAACAATGTTACTCTGATCATCTGTGACAAAATTAATAGCCCAAATAATATGACGAATAGTTTGGTTGGTTAACGCTCCAAAAAACGAGGCACAATGATATAATACTCTTATTGATTTATGGGTTTTGACATCTCCTTTCAGCTACTATTTTGGTCCAAATTTTTTATGAGTTTAATTTTTCAGAAAGAATTCAAAACACATTAACTGAATGGAAGCCTAGAACTCTGTCACTGGTAGGCAGAACCACATTAGTCAAAGTAGTTATTTTCACCTTGCCTCCTAATTATCTATGCAATGCAAACTAATTGGTTGCCACAATCTACTTGTGATCAAATTGATAGACTAAACAAAAATTTCCTATGTGGGATTAGCAATTAATGGGAAATTCACCACTAAGGTTGCATATAACCAACTAGTTACATGGATCCATAGGGTAAAGAGCACCAATCCCAATTGGGATTGGATTTGGAAATTGAAAATTCCCCCAAAACTGATGTATTTCTTGTGGTTAGTGCNGGACGGAGCACCAATCCCAATTGGGATTGGATTTGGAAATTGAAAATTCCCCAAAAACTGATGTATTTCTTGTGGTTAGTGCAAAGCGATAAGATTCTTTCAAATAATTTGAGAGCTACAAGAAATATTATCAATGATGCTTCTTATAAGGGATGCCACAACCTAGTTGAATCAACTTTACATGTGGTTAGGGACTGGCCCAAGGCGTTGAAAATCTGGGCTCTATTCCTTAGTAACTAGGAGATAAAATTGATCAATCACTTAACCTGCATAGGTGGTTACTGATTAGCTTTAAATATTGCATATTTATCCTATCATTTGGTTATTTCAAGTTGGAGCATTAAATACTTATATATATGTCGTGAGAAAGATGTTGGTTTGGAAATGAGTTGTTCTTATCTTCATTTAAAAAAAAAAAAGAGTTTACCTTTGCAAAGAGCAATCAAAAGAAGAGAGAGAGAGAGAGAGAGAGAGAGAGAATTTGAAACAAATAAACATAAAGGCAATGTGCTTCTAGTAGCAAAAGGGGTGAAAGGTTGTAAAGTTATATTAAGAATGGTTGTGCAATGAAATGTTTTACCTTTGGGATAACATTTTGAATTCTTAAATATCTTTCATTTCATGAACCTTAACTCCAAGGCCCCATTATAACCTAGTAAATTCTTTTTTGATCCAAAGAGTGTATTAGTGATGCATGACTTGTGTGGGTGAGGATAGAGATAAAGGTTGTTTGTATGTCATTTGTTGATTTCTATTGGTGAGATCATGCCAAAATTCTTCCTCTCATGTATTATTTATTGTATCTAACATGAGGGTATTATCTTATTTTGAGTTAAATATCTCCTACTCACATGTGACACATGAGTGATGAGCTACTATAATCTGATAGATTCTTTTAGAGGGCATAGCTCGTAAGAATTGACATTGAAACGAATTAGATTGATTGTTGAAGGGTGAATATTTGGTGGATTGCTGATTTGGTACAATCATTTTACACTACACACGAGTTTTCATGGTAACTTGATAGGTGTATACTTTCATATAGCGATGTGCTTTATATATTGCTTTGCAAATGCTTATTGATTGCATATGACTTTAAGTTTTTGGATTGTGATTTTCATTTGTATTATGAAATTATTATTTTGATATTCATTGACATTTGATGTTTGTAGGTAGCATCACTGTAAATCCTCATAAGACGACACTCGTATACTAGGGATCGCCTAGGGGTTTAATGGCCTGTTGCATGGGCTAAATGCAATCGCTAGTCCTACAAAAGTGGATTTACATATAGATTTAGTTTATTTTTTTACTTTACTTATTCCTAGGGACTAGTAAGAGCCAAGTTAGGGGGTATGATTAGCTCTAAATATTACATATTTATCCTATCATTTGTGGGCTAATTGTTATGAGTTTGGACTTAATTGTATATGTTTAATATTATATTTGCTTTTATCATGATTTAATTTGTGTTTGTCGTAAAATTGTGAGATTAGGAGGAAAATAGGCAACAAATGAGAGTGGAATACGCAAAAGAAATAAGAAAATTGAAGATTGAAGGCCATGTTCGGATGTGAGAGTCTGTATCAGAGGCAAAAATCAGGTTGAACTCCAAGTACTTGACGTCCGAACATCATAAAAGCCACGTACAGATGCGTATTTATGCTCCCAGCCAATGAGAAAGGTCCGATGACACGAGAAATAGATCTTCTTCCTCGTTTGGAAAAGCACCTTGGTACTTTCTTGGGAGCTTAGGGTTTATACCAAATCTAAAAAATTTGTACTTACATTAATTTGATAATTACTTCATTATCCATGGCTAGATAATCCCTTTTACTAAAGCTAGGGGAAGTTTTGATGCACTTGAGTATGTAAATTATATCATATGTTCTTCATTTGAGTTTTCTTTAATAATTCAATCTTTCTTATTTTAGCAAAGTTTTCTCTCTATATAATCTCTTGAAATATTATGCTATATGTGATGAATATTTGAGATTCCCTATGAGTTGAATAGCTAGATGTACATACTAGTTGAATTGTTGGAGTTTTCCTTTAATTGATTTATTTGTTGGTTTTTATGAATTTGAGTGTTTGATTGGTCAATTGTTTGATTTATCATGGACTCCGGCGCTTCACAATCCCACACTCAAGATGGGATACATGAATCCGGATGAGAGAGGATTAAGGCCTTGAAAACCTATCCTCCGAGTTTTCAAGATCAATGAATATCCCATACCAAAAACTTAGCCAAAACAAGGATATGTGGGTCCTTTCACAATTTTAATCCAATCACCCCGAACCCCACCATTCAAACATCCCCTTAGTGTTTTTTAGGTGTAGGTACATTTTTTAAGACTTATTTGAGATGAAGTGTATTGATAAATTTTTTACTTTATTAAGTTCACTTTTACTAAAATATCTTATTATTATGTATAAAATTTAGATGACATTTTATTTATATTTTTTGTTTACCCTTTCTTGAATAATGCATAATTGATTGACAATTTATTTTCTAATCAGATATTTAAATATTTTAGAGAAAATTCCAGTCACAGTCTTTCTAATTTACTATAACTTCAAGGACACCTCCTCTATTTTTTGAATCTTCACCAACACCTTTGTCAAATTAAAAATGTTAATTATAATGCAATTTTATTAAATTATACATAAAATATTAGAGGAAAAAATTCATTTTCATTCCCTCTAGATAAACATATCTTCAACGAGACCCCCTCTATTTTCTAAATTTTTTTACGTATTGACATTCGGGCTTATTAAATTTCGATTCGAATTAATTAAAATTTATTTTTTATGTATTAAAATTTGAGTCGATTAAAAATAATTATTAATAGGCTCAAATCAAATTTTAATCAACTCGTATCAAATGTTAATCGGTCGAAATTTTGATTCATAAAAAAATATAAATTTTAATTAACTCAAATTTTAATGAATTGAATTTTAATAAATAAAAAATATATAAATTTTAATTGACTCGAAATGATTTTAATCAACGCTAAAGCACAAGTAGAGCTCAATTCGTGTCCGGGGTGAGCCACTTCATTGTGACTTTTGCCCTCATTGCCTTGGTTCTTGTCGCGATGTTCTTGGCTATAAGACAAATTCTTTTTCGGTGGCGGCTATGCAACCAGATGCAGGATTTGTCGGCTCTGCAAAACCAATTCATCTACAGTTTTCTTCAGACTCCTTACTCTTGTGACTTCATTTCCCAACAGGGTTGGATTCCATGGGTCGATTTCGTCGATTGGGTGTGACCTAGGTCGTTCATCATCACAATCTTGGTTTCTCGTCAAATCTTTTGACTTGGTGATTGTCATTGATTCTGAAAGTCTTAATAAGAGAAACTTGGCGATTTTTCACATGCAACGCCAACAATTGATATTAGAAAAACAACCTCAGAACTCTAAATACGTGACAGGACAAGGAAGACACCTTCAAGAACAAGTCGAAGACCGAAAGTGTTATGGGGTTGACCCTCCGATGGTTAAATCATAAAAGGTGTTAGAGAAGAAAGAATATTCAATTGAGCTTTGATTTACTTATCTCATTTATCTCCATGGACTCCTCTTTTATAATTAAGCCATTAGCGGATTCTCCTCCGTTGTTTGAATTGTGACAGTTTTAGTAGTATGGTGGAGATAGACTCCTTATTGGAGTGAAAGCCTTTAGCTGAGTTGAACTAGTCAAAGTCATATGCAAGTAAGACCTCTATCGGGCTGGAAAGGTGAGTTGCAGCTCTGCCAAGCTACCGAGCTGCTAGTGCCGAGTTTGTGCCAAAATTCCCATTATCAGGCTTAAAGTCCAATAAGTCTTCAATGGAGGACCGACCTTCTAATCAAAATATAGTTCGTAAAAATAATTTTATTATTTTTGTTTTAATTTATTAGTAAATTTTAAGTTTTCCCCACTATGAAAACATCCTCCTCCCTTGCATATTAGACTTGTCAAACAAATAAGTCAACACAAACTCAGCTAAACAAATATGAACTCGCAAAATATTGACAGATCAGAACTTAAATAACATAAGTATTGTCTTTGTTCATTATATATAATTTTAGGCATTTCGTTTTTTTTTTCCTGCTTAATTCAAAAACTAAGTATTTATTTTAATAGATTAGGGACAAGTGGAAACACGATTTTGTTTCCATCACAATAAATTTCTCAAAAGCCACGCTAACAAGTAATTCTGCTCTTGGAGTAAATATTTGGTATAACAATAACATCATATTATTATTGTCACGTGATATCACTAATCAATATGATATCACGTGATAAAATAATAAATATGATTGATGAACTCCACTATTCCAACATGATATAGATAGTTATTAATGGTTAATAAAATAATGTGAAGCCCTTTCATATTCAAGTTCTCAATCACAACGGTTAATTCCATCATGCATTAATTATTGAAAATACATTGTAACCGCCTCCGGTATCTCTGCACCTTCTCTGTCTCCCTAGATTCTATAGTGGTCTTCATTTGCGTTTTTGTCTTCTCTCTCTCTCCAATTAAAACCATGGAGAGTCCAACTCTCAATGGTTTTAGAATTACTTGGGAGACGGCAAATGCAACCTTATACTCGGGATTGAATTCTAATTTCAAAGTGGGTGCATATATCTATTTAATTTCAGAGTGGATTTGTATACAATAGATATATCTATCAAGGAAGTTTGAAAAGTTTATGGTAAGTTGGTCGTAAATAAAGTTTCCAGTTGTTTCCTTCGTTTTAAGTTTACTTGCAGTTCTGAAATATTGATATATAATTACATCTCAAGCATTCATCTCTTTTCTTTCCTTCTCGAACTTTTTCTTTATGTGGAGCTTAGTTGGACAACATTTTATTCAACCTGAAGCACTGCAATTTTGTGTTTCTGTGCATGACTATATTCTTGCATGGTCGCATTACTTCCACCTAACACGACTCTTTGTCAATCTTACTTTTGTGTTTGATATTTATATTGCTTGAATAGATGGGAACGCGAAGTTGAGAATTACTTGTGTCTTTGACTATCGGACCTTGCTCCGAGGGCATAAATAGAATAGACAAACGGTTTTTTTATTAGACTGAAATGAAACTCGCCGGAAAGTTAAAAATGAAATTGATAAATAATAAATCTGAAGGACCAAAATGAAAATGGTTTTGTATCAAATTGAAACTATTTTGAACCCCTTGTTAAAATTAATATTCAATAGTTTAAATAAAATAACTTGTCAAACAATTTTTATCCCTTATGAAATATATTATTCTTATTTTTTTCTCAAAAATAAATAAACGTCTTTCTATCTTTTCCTTTTGTATGCATCAAGTAGTATAATTTTCGATTTGTGAAAGAAAATTTCAAAAAGAAAACACTAAAAATGTAGAAAAAAAAAATGAAGGGCATTATTGTGCTAAATTTATAATAAAGATTGTTACCTCCATTTAGCTATTGGATTTTTCATCATGCCCTGGTAGAGTATACCAAGGTAAAGTGTTACACTGTATCAATCCAGGAAGATAGAAGTTTGCCCTAATAGTTGTAGTGATTCGTTCTTTTATTTGCAGTAACGGTACCTGGTAGGGAAGTGGAAGCTCCACCCACCAAAAGCCATGACGCTGGAAGTTAAAATCGACCGAGAAAATTAAACCCGCCTCTCCAACTTTTTTTTCTCTAAGCACCTACAACGTTTCAATTCTAGATCAGCTCTTCCGTCATGCATATATCCCAATGGTTCTCTACTACCCAAATGATCAAACTAGTAGTGATCTCAATGATGCCATTGCCATCGCTGGAAGAACACAACGTCGTCTAAAGCAGACCCTTTCGGAAACTTTAACTCGCTTTTACCCTTTTGCTGGAGAGGTCCAAGATGATCTCCAAATCGATTGTAATGATGAGGGAGTCTATTATGTTGAAGCTCAAGTTGATGAACATCTCACAGATTTTCTCAGGAAACCTGATATTAAGTCACTACATATGTTACTTCCATTTGACCCCAATTCCATGGAGTATATATCAACACCCTATGTAGTTAGGATTCAAGTAAACATTTTTAACTGTGGTGGGGTTGCCATTAGCATGTGCACTTTGTTGGGTGTTGGAAGCAAATTTGATCACCAAAGGAACACAAAATCAAGTAAAACAGAGGCAAAAAAATCTGCTATACATCCATACCAATTTTACTCAAGAAACACCTCTATATTTCATAAAAATGGTCACAATATCAAGGAATACAAAGGAGTAGGCCAATCTGATTTTTCAGCAAGAAAAACCACACATTAAGCTATGAAAGAACTTACAAACGGAGCTTCTGCTCAAGGACACACCTGCTGATTTTTCTTCCCAGCAAAACACAGTTTTTTTCTCTGTTTTTTCTGCAGATAACATTCTGTTTTGGCAGCAACAGTCCAGCCCTTTTATACTAATTTTTCCTAGCCAAAAAGTCCTTGAATCTGCCCATTCAATGGCCAGCAGCCTCCAAGCATTAAACCAGATTTTGTCTCTTCAATTTTTCCACATAACAGTACATGAACACTCCTCCAAATACATGAACAGACCTCCCAAAATATTCTAGACACTTCTAGTGACTATCTCTTCAAATACCATGACTTAAACTCAAAAATACAAAAACTATCCTTTAAAAATTGAGTTTATAAAAATTAACACACTTCACATAAATTCATCGATGGTCACACGAGCACAATGTTTTTGAAGGCTTGGGTAGCCACTGCTCGTGGCCAGTCTCTAGAGCAAGTATATCCTAGTTTCTTATCACCATCTCTCTTCTGTCAAAATCCTACATTGCCTAAAGATTCTTCATTGGCTATGTGACCTTTTAAACAAGGCAAGTTTGTTACGAGGAGATTTGTATTTGATGCCTCTTCCATAGTTGCACTTAAGGCCAAAGCATCTGCTGTCTCACCAGCTGTAGTTGTGGAAAACCCAACCTGTGTTGTGGTTGTAACTACACTTCTCTGGAAATGCGCCATAGGTGTTTCTAAAGCAATTCATGGTTCCGAAAAGCCGTCTGTTTTGTTACTTCCAGTGAATCTACGAAGAAAAAGTTCACCATCATTACCAGAGAGTTCTGTTGGAAACATCATCTGGATGGCGATTGCACAATGCAAGGTGAATTCCAACTTGGGACTGCCCTCCATTGTAGGGCATTTAAAGAATTCCATTGCAGAAATAAACAATGATTTTGTTGAAGAAATAAAAGGTGATGAAGGGTCTTTGAAAGTTGGTGAGCGTCTCAAAGAAATGGCTCAACCGTATTCCAATGCTGATGCTGATTAATTTCTTGTCACTAGTTGGTGTAACTTTGGCCTTCATGAAGCTGATTTCAGGTGGGGAAAACCTATATGGTGTTGTATAAGCACTCTGAGCACAAATACCCCAGTTTTGTCTAATGTCATAGTTCTAGTGGATACAAAAGTGGGTGATGGGTTTCCCTAAGTGAACAATACATGGCTGTATTCGAGCGTGATCCAGAGCTCCTCGCATTCGCTTCCTTGGATCCTAGTCCTCTTGAACATGATAACCATGGATAGGACCAAAATGTATGATCATGTTTGTTCAAAAAAAATAAAAAACTTTTGTGTGATCCTGTGATGTAAGGCCAAGTTTATGAACAAGAACTAATGGGTAGTGAGTATAAATTAAGCATAATAACATTCTAGAGTTGATTCATGAGTAAAGAAGGAAAAAGTATATTTGATAATTTTGGGCTGGTTTTAAGTAGATGAGTTGTCTCTTACATTGCAATTTAGATTGTTCGATTACTAGAAGGGACAGGCTCGAGAGGCCCGAGAAATTGGGCTTTAGGGAGACAAATTACTCTTTCATCAAATGTTTGGGGGATGACATATGTGAAAATAAGAAAAAAAAAAAAGAAGAGAAAAGTGGCTAGATAATTCTAAACCAAGAACATAAGTACTCCCATCTCAAGTTTTGCATAGAAAATTTGTGTTTTGAAAGAAAAAGAAAGAAAGAAGAGGTTGGTTGCTACTTGCTACTCGTGGCCAAATATTAGAGAGGCCCTCAAATTTCTTTCTACAGAAAATTGTAGTGGGTATATTTTGGAGAATTTATTTGACTTTAAGTACATAACTTATACTTTTTGGTTATTTAGTGTAATGCCGCCTAAAAGTTCAGTTATTAAATACACAAGTTAGTTTTAAATATTTTCTCATTACTTAATTGTCTTTGTTTGATTAATATATAGCAAATTTTGTTTACTTTTTTCTTCTAAGATCTGTTTCAACATTTTTTAGGATCTGTCTATATATATAAGTTTTGAATTTGGTTATTGATAATGATGAGATTTTGGGTATGGGCCGCCCTAATCAAAAGCCCAATAGGCTTAGGAGGCCTCTAATTGCATAGTGGCCCAAACAGCTCAACCACAACCTGTCAACCCCAATGTTAGAATGGACTGCGCCCAAAGGATGAAACCCAACAGTACCTGAAGGCTTGAAGTCTAGCCCAGCCCTAATCCAGCTCAGTGGGAGGTCAACTCAAGATAAAGGAGCGCGGCCCCTTGTCGATCTTGAAACGCTCCCGTCGCACCACGTGTCCTGAGGTCAGGGAGACCACTTCTAACACCCGCACTCTCTGTCACGGAGAATATTGGTGCGCATAACTTCTCAAGGTCCGTAGGTTCAGTGGCATCACATGACATTGGTCACTACAGAACAAAATTAGAAGGACCCACAGAACAAAATCAGCAAAAAGGATGAAGGAGCCGCAAGAAACCCTAGAAGAACCACCTTTATAAATAAGACACTGTTACACTACAAAGGGAAATGATCATCATCTTCCTCACCGCTTGCTCAGTTATCTACACAGTTAAGCTTGTATTCTCTAAGCATTTTTTGTAAAGGCTCTAAGCCAACAGTACCACTGTAATAGCCTTCTTCAAGTAACAGACTCTCTTAAAGTGAACGTAGCCTTAGTCATTCGACTAAAGTGAACCACTTACATAGTGTCTTTACAGTTTCATCCATTTCCAACTCATCTTTCCATTCTATCCCCTCTCTGGGCCATTAGATTGTGGTTCTCAACTTGGTCTAACATTTTCGAGCACCATCAGTTACATATCTCATATATATATTAACCAGTGTCTGAAGGCACGGTGTACTGTGAATATTTTTCAAATGGATGTTGGCGGTCGTTAGATGAGTCTATTTAAGACCGTTAGATGAGCTTATTGAAGTCTGTTCTGTTTTATATTATAGATATACCAGTAATTGCCTGTGCCTGAAGGTACTACGTTACTTGTAAAAAATTGTAAAATATTTTTTTTATAAATAAAGATAATATATAATATAATTTCAACAATAAAAAAATCAATTGATATTGTTCCACATGTATGCAGAACATATATAATCAAACCTTTATATAACAAAAGTCACGCTATAACTACTGCAACATATTAATTCAAAAATATGAGAAAATATAATTATTATTGATCAAACATCCATAATTTTAACATTTTTAATAAAATTATCTCAAATTTAAAAAAAAATATAACTATTTATTTTTCTACAGATTTCTACCTAAAGTTCATAATATTATCTTTGCATCATTTTTTCAATGTGAATTCGTGTCACTTTTGTAAGGAAAATATCCAAAAGTTTCACGTAAATTTTCATAAAAGTAAACAAATTTGTTAAGTAATTAAAATCAGTTTTCATTTGAATTCAACTTAAATATTCATAAAATTCAATCGAATTTAAGTTTTGGTAGGACTATTCCCACCCCACAAATCTCCATTTTCACTCCATTTAATTTCTCATTAGCAAATTACTAAGTCCACCCCTTCTACACCTACTCCATTAGTAACTAAGTCCATCTCATGTTACATACACCTCAGTTAATAAGTAAACTCACCTTATATTTTGTCATAATTAGGGTTTATTTTCTATTTTATCTCATGCTCTCACAAAAATATTTTTTCAATATGAATTTTTCAGTGAGATACATGTTAGTATTACTTTTCAATTTAATTCTATGTTTGATTTCGTATTTATTGTATGAATTTTTATTATTTTTGGTATGTTTTGATATCTTTGTCAAGTTTAATAATTTTTTATTTAGAATTTATATATGTGTATATGTATATGTATGTTTTCAGATTATTTAATATTTTTTTATCTTGTGTAGTTTTTGCATCTATGTTTGTTATTTTTTTTTTCTTGTTCCATTTTGTGTTTATGCCTGATACTTTTTTTTTCATGTCAGGTTTTGCCGCTTGTGGTTTTGTTTGTTTCTTCAATCTTTGGTTGGTTTTTTTTTTTCCTTCTTGTTTCGGTTTGTTTCTTTCTTTCTTTTTTCCTTGTTTCATTATTTTTACAAGGGGTGTATGTAGTATGGGGTGGGAATAGAGATTTGAAGGGTGGGAATAATCCCACCCTTTAAGTTTAAGCAAGAATTTATATTTTATATTTGACAGTCAAATTCAGTTCAATTCAAGTTTTAATCATAATTACGTAAAATTAAGAATTGAATTTAAGTTTGACTCAATTAACACTTATATTTTAAACCTAAAAACTAATTCTTATCTATTCTCGTTAACTGTGACGCCATAACTTTTTTTTTCTTTAGTTATTCTTTATTACTTTTACAATCAATTTCAATTGGTCTTCAACTTGAATATTCGTAAAGTTTAAGTAAGAATATATACTTTATACTCGACAATTAAATTCAGCTCAATTTAAATCCTAATCATAATCATTTCGAACTGATAATCGAGTAAAATGAAAGAATTCTTGTAATTTTTGGGCGAGAAAAAAATTTGGAGGAGGAATTTTGATCGTTTGATCAATAATCTTAAATAATCTGAGCCGTGAAAAGTTCATGACAAATAATAAAATAGAGAGATAGAGAGTTATAAGAGAGAGAGAAATCTTAGAATTGTGGAAGGAATGGAAGTCTTGCTCAAAAAATTGGGAGGGGAGAGGAAATTTCGTATTAGGACCGTCGGATCAATGTTTCTTCCAGCAAAATGAGTCGCGAAAAACTAAAGACAAAAAAATCAAGCTAATTTATTATATATATATATAAAGAGAGAGAGAGAGAGAGAGAGAGTTCTAATATAAAAAAACTCTAAAATTTAGGAATTTTAATTTCCAAATTAATCGGTTACCTTATCTAGTTTTTTCAAATAGTAACTGTGATGATAGGGGTGTTTCGGTCTTTATACTCTAAAGTGTCCTTTTGTCAAAAATAAAATTTGGGTTTGTACTTAAAGTCAAATAAATTATAGAAGGTGTATTGGCTTCCAAAAAATCAGTGTTATTTGAATCGGAATGGATCGGTCGGTTGAACCGATGAATCGGGCCCTAAACCGATTTTGTTCACCAAAAAGACCGTGCAATCGAACTGCTAAACCGGATGGTTTTGGCCAAAACCAATGAACCGGACGATTTCTAAAGCTAACCGGTTCAAAACTTAATACCAGCCACTTCGTCTTCTGTATTCTCCGTCTTCGGTTCTCCCAAATCCAGATCTCGAACAGAGGCCACACCACCCGAACTCCTTCTTAGCCATTGATTTCCTCCTCAATTGTGTAAGTATTCTTTGCCCTCCTCTCTCTCTCTCTCTCTCTCTCTCTCTCGCTACACCCACACACGGACACAATTAGTAATACACACATATAGAACTTTTGTAGTATATAGTTTACACACACAAATGTTGGGTCTTCTCCTCTTTTCTCTCAATGAATCATGGACTCAATTTCTCTGTTAGTTCAATGTTCGATTCAGTTAGGCCCATAAATTCACAAAAATAAAGCTCAGAAGATGATCCAATGGGCCAACGCTTCAAAACATGCTCGTCCAAGATTGAATCAAAATAGACCAGGGTTCTTTTTGTCTGTTGATTTCAACTCTTGTTTCCTTTTTGGAAAAAATGTCGCAGAGCCAATCACTTTATTGATTTTCTTCCCCTGCCTACTTTCACCTTTTGTTGTAAAGGAGACTTTGTATGTGATGGGTTAAGCCCAAGTAGTCCAATTTATGTATTAAAACCCAACCCCGGTTGAGGAGCCCAACCTCATCGTGAACCCACCAAGTCCAAGACAGACCAAGGCCGGCTAGACTTCTTGCTTAGCACGTCACCAAGAGGAGAGCACGGGAAGTTTATCTGCACCGCCAAAGGAAACAGTCCAAATCCACCAAGTCCAAGACAGCCCAAGGCCGGTTAGACTTCTTGCTTAGCACGTCACCAAGAAGAGAGCACGGGAAGCTTATCCGCACCACCGAAGGAAGGAAACGGTCCAATCTTTGACCACGTTTCATGAAGAGCTCCCCAACCTCTTCCTTCCGTTGAGGATAAGTCGTGATCTCCACCAAAGATAATCTCTAAGCTGCGATAAAGAAGCCTTGAGGATATGTCATGATCTCCACAAGAATGATCTCTTAGCTACTATAAAATGGCTCTAATCTGGGAGAGGAAGGACACATGCTCCATCAGAGACTTACAGAAGACGAACCGACTACCGGAGATTATTTTTTTCTTTGATTCTCCATTCCCCCTCTCAAAGCTTGTATCTCCATTCTTCATACCTTTGAATCAATAAAATACCCGGCGACTGAAGCCATTGAAAAATGGACGTAGGTCGAATTGACCGAACCACTATAGATTGTGTCTTCTTTTAATTCCTTCGTTGATTTTATTGCATTTATTATCTATACTTGACAGCTGGTGTGCAAAACCATTTTTGTGCATCATCAGTTTGGCGCCGTCTGTGGGAATCGACAAAATTCTCACTCCTGAACATTACGTCCATTAATTAATGGCAATCACTACTCGATCCATGAACCAACACGAAGACAATCCTCCACGAGAGGAGGAGGTTGCCCCCCCGCCTATCAACCCTGTTCCGGATACTTTAGCCCCGAATCCCCAACAAATATTGGAGACCATGCAGCAACTGGTTGCTCAAAACCAACAGTTACTGCAACTCATACTTGCTGGACAAGGAGGAGCACCACACGGAGGTGCACAACATGGAGGACCCCAAGGTGGAGCACCACATGGAGGTGCACAACATGGAGGACCCCAACGTGGAGCACCACATGGAGGTGCACAACATGGAGGGCCCCACAGAGGTGCACAACATAGAGCACCACAAGGAGCTCCACATCCTGGGCATCAAGGAGCACCACGCCCTGTTGCTCCACGCCCGGGTGCCCCATTGGGCACCCCACTTCAGGAAGCCCAACATGAGGGAGCTGCACCTCCCCCTCCCCTTGCTTTCCAGGGAGAGGACCCTTATCTCCAGGAGGATGAGGGTGAAAACCAAAGCATGGGGCATGGAAGCCACTTCCATGATCATTCCAGAGGAGCCCCCAATCATTGGGACGAGAAGATAAAGGAGGTACAAAATCAACTCGGTGATGTCTTCAACGCCATGAAGGCACAGGGACCCGAGACTGTTGACCACCTGGTAAGGCGTACTGATACCCCTTTCAAACCTGATGTAGCAAACTACCCCCTCCCTCAGAAGTTCAAAATGCCATCTGTGGAGACCTTTGATGGAACAAAGGATCCACTGGACCACCTCGACACTTACAAGACCTTGATGCAATTGCACAACGTACCAGACGAAATCATGTGCAGGGCATTCCCAACCACATTAAAGGGGTCTGCCCGACAGTGGTTTGCTAAGCTCTCCCCCGCCTCTATTGCCTCTTTCGCCGAGCTTAGCAGATCATTCGTCTCACACTTCATAGGAGGGCGTCGCCACCAGAAACCAGTTACACATCTGCTTAGCATAAAGCAGGACCGCGAGGAGAGCCTAAGGAGTTACCTCACTCGTTTTAACGAGGAGGTACTCCAAGTTGATGAACCTGACGACAAGGTGACAATGACCGCTTTCTTGGGTGGCCTCCGTTCATCAAGTTTCCTTTTCTCAGTTCTGAAGCGCCCACCGAAGAGCATGCCAGAGCTGCTAGCCAAGGCCCAAAAATATATAAACGCAGAAGATATCACAAGGGCCAGGCGGGGTGAGTCTTCCAGAGCTGGTGAGAAAAGGAAGGAAAGAGAGAAGGACGATAAGAAGGAAACCAGCAACAAATATGGCAGGACAGAGAAAGTCCCTGTCAAGGACCGGCTAGGTCCTGCTCCTCAGAGGAACCGTCAACCTTTCACTCCCCTCAATGCTTCCGTGGAACACATCCTATTCCAGATCCAGGATGACCCCGCGATAAAGTGGCCTGGAAAAATGAAGTCTCCTCCAAATCGCAGAAATCCTAACAAGTATTGCCGCTTCCATCGTGA
>CAUOFW020006057.1:1301900-1379678 GCA_963454935.2 Ilex paraguariensis | reverse complement strand
TATAAAATATATGTGTATAAGAGAGAGTATATATATATATATATATATATATATATATATATATAATTTTAGAAAATCCAGTCATCATAAATTTCAGCTTAATTTGACCCCCACATCTCAAGAATCTCTAATGTACTGGCCATACAAATTTTAATAAAACTAACACAAGAGTTGCATAACTAGAAAACTTTAAAGCCTCAATGTTAAGAATAGATTGAACGAAAGAAAGAAAAAACCTTTTCATTGACCTCCACAACCTACTTTTCATCACTTTGTAAGTTTACAATTCCATGGTTCCCATAAATTTCTTTGATGATAAGTAAGAGCCATGCCATATAGAATTGTGCTATTGGTACCATATGAAAATGATTGTCATCATTGCTGGATTATAAATCTGAATATGTGAATTTTAATGTACCATAATTCCTTCCTTAATGCTCTCTTGCTCCTTTTCTTCCCTCCTTTCTTTTCCTCTTCTCTGTGAATAGAAACACTTTTAAGAACAATAACATATCAATTATTATAAAGGCTTAATTGGCAAACACAAATCATTATGTGCTAAACTTTTTTAGGTTTTCCAGTTTTGTAGTATATACAAACAATGAGATGTGGATTATGGAACTTTAAAAGGCCAATTAAGATCATGACGATATTCTCGGAATCATTTTAAAATATATTACCAAAGAATTATAATTTCTAACATGACACAATTAATAAATAGTACCACTATGTAATAGTTGAATAAAGGATGAAATTACAGTTATGTACCATGAATGCTACATACATCAATTATATTTTAGCAATTAATTTATTATGTAACCACCCGATTAACAGATTAATAGTCTGATACTCAATACGTAACATTCTATAATAATTTCATAAATTCGTAACAGTTTGTAATATTGTCATATAACCAATTACTCATAATTGCACCTAATTGATGGGTTTAATCATCATTACAACCCTAATTCATCCACTAAGCATGAAGTTTGTTAATAAAAATGCTAATGATAATCATAGATTAGAACCGAACAACCAACCACATGCACTTGTAATTACCCAAGCTTCAAACGATATATGAATGATGAAATATCAGTTAAAAAAAACGTTTTATTACTAATAACCAATATGAGTTTTATTTTATTTTTTATTTTTGACCAGAACACTTAGCTGCTTTAGATTGTTGGGAAAATTAGCATGATTATACATAATTTTAATTAATAAATTAATATCAATATCATATAAACAAACATAAAATAACAATGAACTTAAAATAAAATAAAATAAATACTATAAATTAGAAAGAGCTGGTCTGTGAGTCTGAAAGGCATGTGATCACTGTCCTAAAGTAGCTGAGTCTTCCCGTATGAGGGTACTGATGGACATCAGCAACTCCAAGATCCAACCCAGACGTTTACAACAGTAGCTCCTCAATGGTCACTCCACTGGAAGGAAAGAGTAAACCTGAGTTGAATCGTATATTGCCCAAAACACAAAAATACTTGTAGTAATATAATTGTAGACAAAGTTTAACAAGAAAATAGACTACAAGTTGAATGCCAAGAGCCCTAGAGAGTGGCCTCCAATAATATGCTTATATAACCATTGTGATTTGTAACAGCCAACCCATTAAAAACACATTTTAAATACATGAAATCAGTAGTCAAATAAATCTTCAACCTTGTAACCGAAAACTTTAATTGAAAGTTTTAAAAACTTCTTTATAATTCTAACATTGTGTTCATGTGCAGGATAAGAAGTGGATTGTATAGTAGGTTGTCGTTGGAGGAGAAGAGTTCATAATGGAAACTTGTTATTTCTTTCTTTCTTTCTTTTTTTTGTATTCATTCTTTCATTTTCTTTTAATCTTCTGTTGATATCTTAAGAATTATAGCTTAGTAGATATGTTGAATTATAGCTTAGTAGATAAGTTGAAATAAGGAATTTTAAGTTGTGTTTGTAATAGAAAATAGTATAAAACTAATAATTTGGGTCAAATATGAAAGTGGTTACTAAACATATTTTTTATTTTTGTTTTCATAATTTGTTAAATATAAACGACTACCAAATATATTTTTTATTTTTTTATTTTTTTAAAAACACAAAAACAAAAACGTTATCAAACGCACTCTTAATGATTGAGTATAATATTGTAAAGGGGACGAAAGGTCTCTTTCCTCTATGTAATTCTTTTGAACAGGTTTAGATAAAATTTCATGTGGGATGTTCATGATTGGTTCTTCAATCATGTCTCTGGTTGTGTTGTGTTCACGTGCAGGATAAGAAGTGGATTGGATAGCAGGTTGTCGTCGGAGGATAAGAGCTCATAATGGAAATTTGTTCTTTTTTTTTTTTTTTTATATTCATTCTTTCATTTTTCTTTTCATCTTCTGTTGAAATCTTAAAAATTATAGCTTAGTAGATATGTTGGAATAAGGAATTTTGAGTTATTTTTGTAATAGAAAATAGTATAAAACTATTAATTTGGGTCAAATATGAAAGTGATTACTAAACATATTTTTATTTTTGTTTTCATAATTTGTTAAATATAAACGACTATCAAACATATTTTTTATTTTTACCATAGAAAAAATAAAAACGTTACCAAACGCACTCTTAATGATTGAGTACAATACTGTAAAGGAGACGAAAGGTGTCTTTCCTCTATGTAATTCTTTTGAAGAGGTTTAATAAAATTTCATGTGGGAAGTTAATGATTGGTTCTTCAATCATGTCTCTGGCTGTGTTTTGTTCATGTGCAGAATAAGAAGAGGATTGGATAACAGGTTGTCATTGAAGGAGAAGAGCTCATAATGGAAATTTGTTCTTTCTGTCTTTCTTTTTTTTTTTTTTTTTGGTATTCATTCTTTCATTTTCTTTTTATCTTCTATTGAAATTTTAAGAATTATAGCTTTGTAGAGAAATTTTGAGTTGTTTTTGTAATAGAAAATGGTATAAAACTAATAATTTGGGTAAGATATGAAAGTGGTTACTAAATATATTTTTTAATTTTGTTTTTATAATTTGTCAAATATAAACGACAACCAAACATGCTTTATATTTTTATTTTTTAAAAAATACAAAAATAAAAATATTATCAAACACACTATTAATAATTGAGTACAATACTGTAAAGGGGCGAAAAGTCTCTTTCCTCTATGTAATTCTTTTGAACAGGTTTAATAAAATTTTGTATGGTATGTTCATGATTGGTTCTTCAATCATGTATCTGGCTGTGTTGTGTTTCGTGTGCAAGATAAAAAGTAGATTGGATAGGTAGGTTATCGTTGGAGGAGAGTAGCTCATAATGGAAATTTGTTCTTTCTTTTTTTTTTTTTTTTGTATTCATTCTTTTATTTTCTTTTCATCTTCTGTTGAAATCTTAAAAATTATACCTTAGTAGATATGTGGAATTTGAGTTATTTTTGTAATAGAAAATAGTATAAAACTAATAATTTGGGTCAAATATAAAAGTGGTTACTAATCATATTTTTTATTTTTGTTTTCATAATTTGTCAAAATATATACGACTATCAAACATGTTTTATATTTTTTTATTTTTATCATAGAAAAAACAAAAATTATTTTTATTTTTTATTTTTTTAAAAACACAAAAATAAAAACGTTATCAAATGCACTCTTAATAATTGAGGACAATACTGTAATGGAGATGAATTATCTATTTTCTCTATGTAATTATTTTGATCTTACTTAATAAAATTTCATGTGGGATGTTCATGATTGGTTCTTCAATCATGTCTTTAGGTGTGTTGTGTTCTAGGATAAGAAGTGGATTAGATGGGATGTTCATGATTGGTTATTCAATCATGTCTCTAGGTGTGTTGTGTTCTGGGAGAAGAAGTGGATTAGATAGCAGACTGTCGTAGGAGGAGAAGAGCTCATAATGGAAATTTGTTTTTTTTTTAATTCATTCTTTTATTTTCTTTTCATCTTCTATTAAATCTTAAGAATTATAGCTTAGTAGATATGTTGGAATAAAGAATTTTGAGTTATTTTTGTAATAGAAAATAATATAAAACTAATAATTTGGGTCAAATATGAAAGTGGTTACTAAACATATTTTTTTTATTTTTGTTTTCATAATTTGTAAAATATAAATGACTATCAAATATGTTTTATATTTTTTATTTTTATCATAAAAAACAAAAATTATTTTTATTTTTTTAAACACACAAAAACAAAAAAATTATTAAATGCACTCTATGTTGATAGAATAACTTCAAGGAGAAGATTTCAACTTTTGTTTTTATTTTTTATTATAGAGAACAAGAGAGTTTTTAAATTCAATTTTTGTTTTTGTTTTTTATTTTTTTTTACCAGAGAAAGTGGGGTGGGAGTAAATATGAATTAATTTTTGAGTATTTTTTTAATTTCTAAGTTTAATGTTATGGATCGGACTATAGGCCCAAATTATTGCAATAAAAAATTTGATTGGATTTAATTTTTTGGGGCTTTTTTTTAGGGTTTAAAATTTAATAGATTTTATTTTTTTTGTGGGTTAGTGATTTACCTAAAATTATGAGACTTTTTAAAAATTTCGAGTCTAAAATGTATATATATTTTTTTCATACCGTTAGACCAGCCATAAGCAATAATGATAATAATAATAATAAATAATTAGGTGCTTAGTTATGTCAGTTGCAATTATGGGCTGTGTGCACCCCTCACATGGCTGCCCGTAGACTAATGTGTCCCAAGTTGTATTGGCTTCGTTCTTCAAATACCCTTTCGTTATGACTTTGTCTTTCGAGGGAAGTTGATTGAGTATTCGCCTTTAAACCTGTACCCTTTTTTTCTTCCTTTTTTTTATGCCATGAAAGGTTTTGATCATCTCAGCTTGCTTGAATTTGGTTTAAATTTTTGTCTAAATTGATCAGATTCAAAACTTTAACTAATTATATCTGAGTTCTTCTAAGTTTTATCAAATAATCAGCCAGTTTCATTAGTGTTGTGTCAATAAATTAATAATTGTTCGTGTCTGAAAGCACTATGAGTGAACAAAATAAATCGCAGACAATTGTCTATGCTCGAAAATACTATGTGACACAAAAATCTCCATCATTATCTATGGGTTCATTGCAATTTTGATCTACAACCCAAAATAATAGAGAACAAAATAAACGCTACCTAAGATTTAAAATAAAAAAGATCAAATGTTTTCTTCCGGTAACTAAAATTTTAGGGATCAGGACCCAAAGAATATTAAGTCAACAATTTAACTTTACAGGACAGATTTCCCAAACTAAACAACAAAAATTTAAGGCACATTAGCTAGCGATGAACCCATGCCTAAATACACTTGGTAACACAAAATAAAAATTCATTTGAAAATATATAACAAAATAATCTTGGTTAAACTCTACGAAAAATGAAAAGATAAGAAAATCATGTCACATGGATCTATTTTTTCAAGAAAAAAATCAATCAATTGATCCAAGAAAATCAAACCATAATGCTTCTATATATAATTGATTGGGTTACAATAGTAAATGTAGGAATGGAGACCATAGAAGCTCACTTTTATTTCCTTCTCAAAGGGCCTTGGTGACACAAAGCAGGGTTTTTCAAATACTTTCGCAATTGACATCTTCATCCAAACCTTGCAACAGGATTATCATGGCATCTTCAATGGCCAAAATCTCTGGTTCTTCCTTACAATCTAGCTCAATAAGCCCCTGGACTCCATTCGCTAACTCCACGTTGAAATGCCACCCATCTAAAGTACCCATTGCAACCCCAAAAAAAAAAAAAAATATCCCACGCATCAACCATGCAAATCACAAAAAAAAAAATATCAACACAATAAACCGATCAGGAAGTTGCAAGTAATACCAATCAAGAAACTACAAATGCTAATCAAACTAACTTGAGTCAAGCTCAAACTAACATACTGCACACTTTGACATTTGAATCCAATGGAAGTTTAAGACTTGAAATTTAGATGATGGAAAATGCATGTAAACATATCCAATGAACATGAATTCAGACCATGAAAAATGCTTCTGCGATCTTGACATTATTTTCAATATAAATTCCAAAGCCCAAAATCTATTATGCCGAACAAAACCTTGAAATTTAAGTAGCCAAATCACTGACAACAAAAAAATGTTCATCCCTAGTTACTCTGTTATTCACACCTTCAAAAGAAAATTTGGTGAAAAAATTTCTAGCTTTACACATAACAATATGTGACAATAACTATTACACACATGAATAAATAGAATTCTTATGGACAACTTTTGAAACTGGGGCAAGTAATTCGACTCTAACATCTGCAAGTTCATGAGCCAAAGGAACATAATGTGACCTCTTGCGCAACCTACCTTTCCTATGCTTAAGATCATTAATATTCTTCACCCATGACTTCCACTCAAATTGCTTCCTTGGCAGCTCTGTGTAACTCAACCCAGTTGAAACAAAACACAAAAATGGTTAAATAAATGATCTCACAATGAGTGTCTACATATAATGGACATTTAAACCTCTAACAATTAAACTACGGCCAAATCAAGGCCAACAGAAAATAGAAAATAAAGATATCCAACAAATGAACATTAGAGAAGAGTAGACAACGACATTGACACTCACCTCAACAAAGTAAATCAATGTGGATTGTCAAATTCTATAGAGAGTGCTTAGTAACTCCAAATCGATATTGCCATCAGGTCCCATAACTTCAACTGCCAACAATTTGCGTGAACACAAATGAAAACCCACTCCAATGGGTAAGTGGTGATAACACACTCTCTCAATGCTCCCCCTACACCCAAATCAAAAATTTTTAGATGAAAAGAAAAACAGGTGAATAGATAGAGAGGGTTCAAGTTTACTTTGCAATAGGAACCCAACAACAACCCAAGATAAATGTACTGCAATGAGAAAAAAAAAAAAAATAGTCAAACATGTAAGCGAACTCAATTACACAATGGAATTTAGAAGAAAAAAAAATCATGACAAAACTCTAACATGTAATATCTTAGGACAAAATGCACATGTTTAATCTGTTCAATCCCATATCATTTAAATTTTCAAACAACAAAGCTATACAGAAATATGTTGCCTACATGGAAACCTATGTCTTAAAACTGATGAATATGCCAACAAATCAAAAAAATTTCACAAAACAATACTGGATCCACCAATTAAGTGATGCATTCCAACTTATCAAATAGCTTCTGAATGCATCAACAAATAAAAAAAATCAAGGAACTTTATCCATTCATTCAAAAATTCCATGATAAAAAAATAATTCTTGTGAACACGCTTGGCAATCACAAATCCCTTAGCCTATCACAAAATAAATAAATAAAATCTTATTTTCACAACCAATACCTCAAACATTAGATTAAAACAAAACATTAATTCTAATATTGTACAATTAACAACAAAGTAGATTAAACCCAAAATGCAAGTAAATTTGGTGCTCAGTTCATCCAAAACCAAGGGAGGAAATGGAATTGCAAAGAGTGACCAACTATTTGCCAATGAAGCATCGCCAATGCTATAGTTACAGGCCGGGGGTTCTGCTATTATCGAAGGGACAAACAAAAAATTTGCACCATTTGGATATAGCTTCTCTCAACGACTCTACGTTGGTTGGGCCATCAACATTTGTTCTCAGAACATTGTCCATAACAGTTAATTTCGTGATATATCACAAAACTAAAAATTGATTTGTGGCTATATTTCCTGTGCAACCTAATAGAGAATTTCGTGATATGGAAAATATGGAGCTACTGTTGGGTTTTTTTTTTAACTTCAGGTTTCAATTGATTTTTACCACATGCAAAGTGCTCGAAAAGTAAACATAGCAAATGTTGAGGCTAGAACATAGCATACACATATATGCTTTGTGTGTGTAGGTTATGTGGCATGTGTTATGGGTGTGTGTGTTGGAGTATTTGGGTTAGGAGCATTTGGTCGAACATCTTGTGTGTGTGTCTATGTGTAGTGCATTTTGTGTGTGTTGTACGATGTGAGCAGCTAAGAGAGAGAAGAGAGTCGTGCGTGGGAACAAAGAGAGAGATGAGCAGATAGTGAGAGAGAGAAGCAGAGATAGAGATAGAGAGTTGTACCTGGCAGCGGAGAGAGAATCATGCAGCGACTGTAGAATTAGTGGCTTTGATATCGATGGAGAGAGAAGAATTTTGGGGGTGGACAGACAGAGGCAGCAAGAGGGAGGGGTTGATTTCTAGGGCTTGAATTGGGGGAGAGATGAAAATTTGGGCACCGCTGGTATGAAAAGGGCATGAGTGTGAGGCAGAGGAGGAAAAAGAGAGAGGTTGGGTGTGAGTGTGTGAGGTAGATAAGGAAAGAAAGACGGTGGGCGGTGGCTTGGGCACTTCAGGTCTCACGCACGTACTCCTTCGATTTGAAGCTCTGCATCAACTTGATCACTTGAAGATTTGGTACATCGATCTCCGGATGCTTCGCTAGGTTGTAGTCCTTCTTTGCAAAGCACACTCCCTCGACAGATGATTCTCCGTAAATCGCATTTTACAAAATACACAGACAAACACATACATACAAATAGAGGGGGGAGAGAGAGAGAGAGAGAGAGAAACCTTGGACGAGGTATTTGGAGATCTCTCTCCGATTCTTCTCCGTGATAATTTGAGGAAGAAAATGGAAACATTGGTTAATTCACCAAAAGACATCAATATGAATACACTTCTATATACACATACATAGAGAGAGAGAGGCTCACCATGACTGCTGTGGGATTGTGGAAGAGAGGAAGAAACAAAGACGACTACAACCTAACGGGGGTGCTGAATATTCAGATTAGGGTTTTTAAGAATTCTCCAAAACTGCATCAGGCGGGATAGAGGCGTGAGAGATCGGGAAAGAGAGGCGTTAGTGAGAGACAGAGGCGTGAGAGAGATAGAGGCAGAAGTGAGAGGGAAAGGCGCGAGACAGAGGTCAGTTTTGGGCGGAAAAGAAAATTTTTAATATTTATTGTCGATCGTTAGAACATAATTTTTGAGCTGATTTGAATTATTTTTTGGATTTAAATTTGTTCTATTTTATTATATAAATATAATTTTAAATTAAATTCAAATCAAAATCATATCTATTCACAGGCATAACTGCTCATTCTGCATTGCAGCCCACTCTTCGCGTGGCCCATGAAATACGTGTCTATAAAGAAGCCTTTAAAATACTGGATACGGTGAGAGAGCCTGATACAGGTGCCTATTGTGGCTGCAAGTCATCCCCAACTCAAATTTCAGAGGTCTTTATGAAATAAGATCTCACAGATTGATGCTGCCTAATATTGCGTACAGTTGTAATAGGCCCAACTTCAGAGGATCTAGGCGCCAATACTTAAGTATTTCTCGGGCCAGGCCTAATGTCAATACAATGGAAACCCTATTCACGGCCCAAAAATAGTGAATTACTTGGCTCGACCCAGGTAGAACTCGACTTGAGTTCAAAACAAGTTAAGATCGATTAATTTTTAAGACTCATTTAAAAAACGTATTTAAAAAGCTTAACTTGTGCTCACTAAACTCGACTTGTTTATATTTAAAATATTCGAGTTATTCGAGTTTAACTTGTTTTGAGTTCGACTCATTTTCTAAACAAGTTGAGTTTGAACAATTTTTTAGATTCATTTAAAAAAACGAGCTTGAAAGACTTGATTTAATTGTCAGTTCTAATGACACCATTGATATAGTGAAACCGGTACAATAAATATTTTTTTAGGAAAATTTCATCCACATCCCTTATAATTAGGTCTAAATTCAATGACACATCCTCCCATTTCACTGTCACCCCTGTCAATGTTTGTCGGTTTAGGGCGTTAACGACAATTGTTAATTTATAAAAATAACCTTAAATATTTTATAGGGTAAATTTTATCCACACTCCTCGTAAATAGACATAATTTTAACGACACCCTCTATAAATAGACCTATCTTTAACAATACCCCTTCTTGACTCTAAAATTTCAATGCACTCGCTTTTAGTTATATTATATTAACATTTAAGTTCATCAATTTAATATTTAATTTTATCAAAATAATGTCATTTATTTAATTTAAACTAAATTAAAATTTCATCTTTTCAAATCAACACAAATTGATATTTAATTTTATCAAATTAGCATTTAGTTATATTAATTTTTTATTTTATTTCATCAAATTAATATTATTTCTTTAATTTAACATTAAATTATTATTCAATTTTATCAAATCAACACCAATTTGACATTTAATTTTATTAAATTAATATTTAATCTATTAAATAGAATATAAAATTTCATTAATTTAACATTTAACCTTATTAAATTAATGTCAATTATTTAATTTAACACCAAATGAACATTCAATTTCATTAAAGTAATATTTAAATATATTCAATTAATATTAAATTTTATCAAATCAACACTGAATATAAATATCAAATTAAAACCAAAACTACAATTACTTATGTAAATATACTAAAATATGCTCAACATTTTTTCCCATTATATATACCACACCCTTCATTATTATTGAAGGTCAAAAACGATTTGGTGTTATTGAAAGACATAGGGGACTGAAGTCAATCATTCTTCTTTAACTCATTCTCTATAGTGATCGATCATTATATAAGTTGGTAAAAAAAAAATTTCTTGTAGATTTGTAAATATTTTTCATGCAAATTTTTTAAAATTTTTTCATGCAATTTTTTAAATTATTTTCATGCTTTTTTTTTTTAATTTTTTTTTCATGTAGATAGTTTTAATTTTATTCATGAAATTTTTTTAAAAAAAATTCATGTAGTTTTTTTTTTATTTTTTTCATGCATATATTTTTAATTTTTTTCATGTAGATTTTTAAATTTTTTTTATGCAATTTTTTTTTTAATTTTGTTCATGCACATTTTTTAAAAAAATTTTTGTCATTTTTTTATGTCAATATGTTATGATACATTATTGTAGGATTGATGTCTTCTTCAATTATTGGTGGAGACAGAGACAGAGATTAATGTCTATGTCAAAATTTCATCCATTTCTAATTCTTTTGTTATCATCTGTACTCTACAGGGTCACCTGACCATTCTTCACATATCACCTTTCATATACAAAATTTAAATATTATTTGATAAAATTTATAATAATTGAATAAATTTGGTCTTAATTTAATAAATTCAAAAAATTTGTAGGCAAATCGTTAATTTTTTGTAATAACAGGGTTAAAAATTATCGTAAGAGTTGCGTATTTGATTTGAAAGTATAAACTAGAAGAGAGTGTAATGATATTTTAAAATTGAAAAGAGGTGTCATTAAATTTAGACTTAATTAAAAACAACGTAGATGAAATTTTTCCCATTTTTTTCCATTTGGCAGTCCCCAAACAGGTGTACACCAAGACGGGAATGGAGGTCAATCAACTTTGGCCTTTCTCACTTTTCTTTCTTACAACTTTGATTTCATTGGAGACCAAAAGACGATAATGCTTATCACCACACACACGTCCTTTTCTGGATGGTTGTCATCTCACAATGGTCCCACAATATTCCCAATTTTCTTTTAAGGGTCCTGACGGACTTGATAGGTTTTGGTGTTGGTTTGGTTCCGAATCTAATCCGTGGAGCTTTTATTCTAACCCAAGTGTTTTTTAAATCTTATACCTAAAATATTGTAGTTTTCAAGCTATTTCAGTTGGCGTTTTTAGAGTAAAAGATGTCAGTTAAAATAACTTTTTTTGTGTAAAATTGTTGTTTGAACAAACGTCTTTAAAAATATTTTATTTTTCAAAAAAAATCAGATAAAACGTTAGTTGAACCAACGTTTTTGTAGATATCCTTAAAAACGTTGGTTAAACTAACGTTTTTATGATTGTTATTTGGCCCCTTTCTCTTTCCCTTCTGCCTTCTTTCTATCATTTTTTTCAAATTACCTCATTCGAAATTCAAAATCACAGACCTCCATTCCACCACGAGCAACACCACCACCAAGGCCACAACCCCCACCACCACCACCAATTGAAACAACCACCATCATTATTCCACAGGCCCAGCACCACCACCATCCCAAACCCCCATACCCAGCACCACCACCATCCGAAATCACCTAGACCCATAACCACCACCATCCCAGCGCAATCCCAGCCCCAGCAAATCCACCATTGACTGTTTGTGGCCACCGATTTTCTAGGTTGACGTCCATCAGAGTCGGTGATTTCTTCAACTAGGTATGAGTTTTTTTTCTTCTTGAAGTCCATCGTGTTAGAGTTTTAATACTAAGAGTAGTTTAGGCATTTTATTTATGTTTTGTTGCCCTAATATATAAGACTTTCTTTGTGTATTTCTAGGTTAAGGATTTGTATTACATATTTGCTTTTAGTCTAATAATATATTTCACTCTTTCTTCTCTATTCTCATTGATAAATTCTATCATGGTATCAGAGCAATTATATTTCAAAACCTAAGACAACAAGAAGTAAAAAGATGAAGGAATTTTTTCTGGGCTGTCGGAGAATGAAATAAGCATCGCCGGTGATTACGTCATGGTGATGTCATCCTTTTTCGACCATGAAGACCACTGTTAGATTCGAAATTTCATGGGCTTTTTGCTGGTATGGTTTGTTTTTGATTTTGAGCATATCTTGCAAGTGTTTCTATTTTTTGAATATTTTCGGCCCCAATTTTTGAATTTCTTCAATCTGTTGAAACAAGGATTTTTTGCTATAATTTTCGGTTCAAATCTTCTCTAAGAGGTACGACTAAGCTTCCATAGTCCCCTCTTGAGAGACTCGAAGCTTTTGAGGAATGTTTTTGGCTTAAATTTGGCCATCCGAGGGTTTCGGTGTACCTGGTTTCTGGCGACATTGGTTACCGACGCTGGTGTTGTTGGTAATCTTCTTGTTCTGTGATGTTATTGCTATGCTCGTGGTTTCTTTGATCTTCAGTTGATTGTGAGTAGTCTCCTTGTTGTGGCTTCGACTAGTCTTGTGGCTTCGGCAGTCTGAAGTAGTGTTACTACATTGTTGTTGCTTTGTTATTTGGAGTTGTGTTTTATTTGGTGGCTGCTGGGGTTTGATTGCTTTGACTTTGATTCAATTCAAGCCATTAGTGTGAGATTAATAGGTGGAAATTATGTTTATTGAGCTTATGTTATGAAAAAAAATTTATTGGGGAAAGACATGTGGAATTATATTAGGGGTGTTGCATAGGCTCCAATTGATACTAAGACTGAAACTTATGCTGATTTGAAGAGTACTTGGGATATCAACAATGCAAAAATTATCACATGGATTAATAACTTAGTTGATCAGACCATTGGGGTTCATCTATCCAAGTTTATCACAACTAAGAAAATTTGTGATTATTTAGCCATACTATTTGTTCAATCCAATTTTGCAAAGAGGTATCAGGTAGAGCATGAGATTCGAGATGCGCATCAAGGGGACAAAATCATACAAGAATTCTACTCAGTTATGACTGCCTTCTAGAATCAGCTAGCATTTACTGAACCCATTGAGTTGAGCACTAATCTGACATATCGTACCTTCAAAGAGGAACAGAGGCTAGAGCAATTCTTGATGGCCTTTAGAGAAGACTTAAAGGGACTTCGTGGTTCCATTCTTCATCGTTATCCACTCCCCTCAGTGGATACAGTTGTTAATAAGCTCTTAGCTAAAGATGTTCACCTTAAAACCCTTTCTGGAAAGGGACTTCTTCCACTGCCAAATCAGACTGTATTGGCTGCTCCTTCCAAAGTGACCTCTAATTCTCAAAACAAATATTGAGGTCGAGTTACTTTTGATGAGTGTAGCTTCTGTCGTGAAAAAGACCACTGGAAGGCCCAATGTCCAAAGTTGATAAACAAAAATGCACGAGGGTCTCAAAATCAATCATTTAAGTCCAGAGATCGACATACAGAGGCCGTAGAACCACCAGTGGATGAGTTAGCCTCATCAGCTCCCAATCTGACTATGTTTGCAGATCAGCTACATAAGTTCTCTCTCTTCATTAGTCTGGTGTTCTCACGGTTTCTCTCTTTATAGGTTCGTTTAGCTCAGGTCATTCAGGTATATCTCAAAGCGCTTGGGTCTTTGACTTAGGTGCCACACATCATATGACCAGTGACTCTTCTTTATTTGCATCTATTGTTTCTCCTCCATCTTTATCTGTTCTTGCTGTCAATGGTTCTCAAATGTCATTAGCTGGTGTTAGGACAATTATTTCTTCCAACCTTACACTTTCAAATGTCTATTATATTCCTCAACTTACTTTGAATTTACTTTTAGTCAGTCAACTATTGATTCTAGATTTTTGGTTCATTTCTCTTTCTCTTGTTATGTTGTGCATAATCCATGGTCCAAGAAGCTGATTGGGACAGGCCATAGAAATGACAGGTTATATGTGTTGGAGGAGATTTATATCCCAGATGCTACTGCTGCTGCTTCTACTATTGATTTCTTTTCTTTTTGTTTGAGTCCAAAGTCATCTAGTTTTTATTTATGGCATTCTCGTCTAGGTCATGTTTCTTATTTTCGTTTAAAATTTTTAACTGTGACTAATAGTTTGGGTAGTTTAGAAAGTCATGACATTTTTGATTGTAGTGGATGCAAGTTAGCTAAATTTAATGCATTGTCATTTAATAAAAGTGTTATTTGTTCTCTTGCACTATGTGATCTTATTCACTCTGATATATGGGGACCAGTTCCTATTCCTACACAAAGAGGGTCCAAATATTATGTTTCATTTATTGATGATTACATGAGGTACTGTTGGGTATTCTTGATGAAATATCGGTTTGAATTTCACTACCTTTTGTAACGTGGTACGCACTCAATATTCTGTCGTCATTAAATGTTTTCAATGTGATCAGAGAGGTGAATATACTCTTACTTCTTTTCATTATTTGTTGAAATCTGATGGTACACATTATTAATCCTCTTGCACTGACACACCTGAGCAGAATGGTATTGCCGAACGAAAACACCGTTATATTCTAGAGACAACACGTTCTTTTCTGTTATTAGCACATATTCCCATCTCATTTTGGGGGAAAGCAGTTTTGACAACAGTTCATTTGATCAACACAATTTCTACTACTCTCACCTCCAGAGTCTCTCCATTTGAAAAGTTATGTGGTAAGCCGCCTAACTATTTTTTTTACGTGTGTTTGGCTGTACCTGCTTTGTTTTGCTCCCTAGTGTTCTTCGTACGAAATTTTCTGCCCGTTCAACTTTATGTGTATTTCTTGGTTATGGTGAGGGTCAAAAAAGGTATTGTTGCTATGATCCCATCATCCACAAAATTTATGTCTTTCATCATGTTGTTTTTATGGAGCATATTCCCTTCTTTTCAATTCCATTGATTTCTTCCTCATTGAATAAGTTTGACCTGCCATACATTGATCCCTTTCCTACTAAAGTTCCTCATAATACATATGTTGGTGATTTACATGTGTCAGATCCTTCATCCTCTGAGTTGACTATTACCCGTCCCCCTATTGTGCATACATATGTTTGCAAGACTCCAGTTATCTACTCTCTAGATGTAGTGCCTCCCCTTTCTCCTTCGGCCTCCCAATCAAGTTCAGACACTGTGGATCATACCTTATGCTATCCTCAGCGCTCTTGCAAATGTCCAGATAGGTTTGGTTGGAGTAATACTTGTTGTTCTTTTGACTTTTGTTCTTTCCTTACTTCTATGCATTCTCTATCTAAACCCACCTCCTACAAGGAGGATTTACTTGATCCACTTTGAAAACAAACTATGGATGAGGAGTTGTCTGCCTGACATAAGAGTAGATCTTGGGAGCTAGTGCCTTTACCGCCTGGTAAACGCACCATTGATTATAAGTAGGTTTATAAGATAAAAATCAAGTCAGATGATTCTGTGGAATGATATAAAGCTCGATTAGTAGCCAAGTGATTTGCTCAGGAATATAGTTTAGACTATGACGAGACTTTTGCTCCTATTGCCAAGATGACTAATGTTCGCATCGTGATTGCAGTTGCTGCCATTCGACAATGAAGTTTGTCTCAAATGGATGTGAAAAAATGCATTTTTACATGCAGATTTAACTAAAGAGGTTTTTATGACACCTTCTCCTAGATTATCTTATAATTTTGGTCAAGTATGTCAACTTCATCGTGCCTTATATGGTTTTAAACAGGCTCTCCGGGCATGGTTTGCCAAATTTTTTTCGGTTATCTATGACTTGGATTTTTGCACCAGTAACCATGATTCTACCCTCTTCATATAGTCTACTTCCTTTGGCTCTATTATTCTTTTACTATATGTTGATGATATGATTATTATGGGTGATAACATTGCTAGTATATGCTTATTCAAAACTCAGTTACAAAATTATTTTGAGATTAAAGATTTGGGACAACTTAGGTATTTCTTGGGCATTGAGATTGCCTCATTTCCCAAACGCTATCTACTCTCTCAATCTAAGTATGCCTTTGACATTATACACCGAGCTTGCCTATCAGATAATCGGACAATTGAAACACCTTTAGAGCTCAATGTTCACTACTCTTCGTTTGATGGTACTCCTTTGCCAGACCCAACCCTTTATTGCACTATTGTTAGGAGTTTTGTATATCTTACAGTCACTCATCTGGATATCTCTTATGTTGTTTACATTGTGAGTCAGTTTGTTGCCTCACCCACCACCATTCACTGGGTTGCTGTTATTTGCATTCTTCGGTGTCTCCATGGTGCTCTACATTAGAGTTTACTATTTCCTCACTCTTCATCTATAGAACTCAGGGCTTACTTTGATGCTGACTAAGCTGGTGACTCTATGCATCGCAAGTCCACCACTAGTTTCTGCCTGTTTCTTGGGGATTCTCTTATTTCCTGGAAAAGTAAGAAATAAACTATCGTTGCTCGTTCTTCTGATGAAGCTGACTTATTGATTAATTCTATCACATCGAACAAAATGTGCTACGTCTAATGTATTGTTATTCAATACTTTATTATCCAGATAGTTTTCTGTTACATGTGAGTTGTGTTTAATGTAATTAACATCTTAGAAAAATGCTAAATCTTGGAGCAAGAATTTGATCTGTTCGACGGGGCTATCTCCTTTATTATATTGAATACATTAAAAGTTTGGGATTGTAACTTTGTTGGGTTCAAATCTAGAGTAGCTAGCATGGGTACCAATCCTCATTATTTAGACAATGAAGATTGTTTGGAAGGGTTTGTCTTGATTAGTTCATGGTTTGGAAGGGTTTGTCTTGATTGAACTGGTCAATATCTATTTATGTGCATGTCTCTCAATCTTTTGTTTTTGTGTATAACAATGAGCTCAAAACCAACAGGGATGATGAAGGCAATGGTAACAGTGGTGGTGTAGGATTGTTAATGGATTACGTCACTTTGTGTTGCTAAGTGTTTTAGTTATGGTATGTTAAAATTTGTTCACTCTATAGGTAACACATAAAATGATAATAATAAATTTCATATCATGTCAAGTTTAAAGACTTTGAGAATAAATCTACCTCACAGTGAGTGCGACAGAGTCAATGTATTCATTATTTATAGTTAAAAGTACAAAACGTATGCAAACTCATTTGATGGGTATGTGCACAATAACTATAAATCTAGGCATTAATTATCTTGATAAGAGAAGAAGATCATGAGGAGATAAAATCTTTTGATCTATCTATTGAGCCTTGATATTTGAAATTCAAAATGGTGCTATTAGAGTTTACATCATCTATAAGTCTTATTTAGTAAGATTTTTGTCTTATTTAACTGGATTAGTATCAATCCATTTACATGACAGATTCGGTGGGTTAATTTGCTTACCATTTGAACCCACTAATATTCAACTTAAATTCATCTAATTTTGTATTGATTTTCTGTTGGGGTTTAAAATTGTATTTAGAATTAATAGGCTTAGTTTGTCTAGGTATCCAAGATGGATCCTTTGCATTACAACGTGAATTGAAATAGGAAAAATATAGAATTCAAGAAAACAAAAGATAATTGAGTTTAACATCTTACTAAAAACATCTTGCATTTCTAAAGTTAAAAATATATCTTTTATTTTTTATAGTCTGCAGCTTTGGATGCCTAATTTCTCACTGATAGATAATAAAAAGATGTATTTTTAAGCACTAGGATGAGTGGATGTGCATTACACCTTAATAGATCAAGCAAAATTATGAATTGTATCTGATGTTTATTGTTGCCTTTGTTAGTCATTGAACTGAAATTTTTTGTTTACTTTAATGAGTTTTGTGAATAAGATAAATCTATCTTTTTTCTTATGTTTATAATGTTTTGGATTGCTTACGACTCTTGAATATATTGGACTTGGGTTTTTTTGATATAATAAAAAGGTTCTCATATGTCAAAAAAATGAAAAGAACATATAGCTCCCATAAAAGCCTATCAAAAAAAGGAAGACCACCCCTTTAGTAAGGTCTAAGCTTTCCCTCCGTTCTGCGATAGTAGTTTTAAGATGACCTAAACCTCTACTCACGATGTAAAACGTTAATTGAACCAATTATAAATTGTTTAAGATTTCGTATATGATTAAAGTTCTATAAAATTTTTGTAAATGTCCAAGCAACACAATTTTCCAACACCATCTTGCTCTCTCAATCTCAGTAATAGCATTGTTGTTATGTCTCTTAGTCAGCAAGCACCACCAATGTCATTGTTTGTATCAAAGTTGATGGTATTGGTTCGATCTACCAGTTTATTTGTTTTCTTGCTCAATACTTCCAACCCTAAGATTTTCATATTTTATCAATTCTTGTATGTCACATGTATTAAATTCCATGGGACTTTGATTAACTATGGATCTATTCTTCTCAAATATTAACCTTTTCTATCTATTCCTAGGTTCTTGTGAATTCATAACTTATTCCACAACGAAAACTAATTGAAATGGCGGGAAAACAAGTAACCATTTTGCTATATTGGAGTGGATGAATGGAATATGGATCAGAGATTTTATCATATAATTGTCCTCCTAAAGGTGGAATTGTCATTAATAGTGGCATACAACTTCCAAAGTTGTTGAGAAAAATTTATACTGTCATGGGGTTGGATAGGCGCATAACAAGTTGAAGTTGACATGTAGATATCCATTTACACTTGGAACAGGATCAAACATGAATACATATGTCAGTCTGAAAATTGTGAACGATGAACTTGTGACTTCTATGGTTAATGTGGTACTTGACAATCCCAGCATTGCTAGTGTTGCTTTGAACGTGAAGATGGAGGACATCAATGTTGGCATAGGTAGTAGTCAGATCGGAGGGTGCATAATAATCACTATCATGTCTTACACTGAGTTGCTTAAGCAAAAGATGGGTACCTTGACATTTTTAACTTTTGGGGTGACGGGTGATTGTTCAACTTCCATGGGGATGTAGGTAATGGATGAGTTTGGGTAGTACTCGTACACCCAACAAAGAACTGGTTCCGCCACATACGGTACGTACTCAATCAATAATTCACTGAGTCAGAATTTTCAAATGGGTGAGGTGGGAATTGAGTTGGGTGAACAAGATGATGTCCATCAACCAATAATGCAACAAAGCCTAATTCAGGAATATGAAAAAACGTGTGCAAATGATCGTATAGATGTCTCCAATGAAGAAGAAGAAGAGGAGTTTGAGGAAGTAATGATTGTTGAGCTGGATGACGGAGATGGGAATGGTGAAGACAATGAGGCTGGCCCATTGGCTGTTCGGATGCATAAGCCTTACTCCACCTCTTTCACAACCACTGAATTTGGTTGGCATTCTGAAGAAGATAGCTTTGTACCATCTTATGAAATGAATTTGTGGGATCTGGTGAAGATGGAGTTGGCGAAGGGCATGATTTTTCAAGATATAGTTTCATTGATTAGAGCAGTTAAATGATGTTCAATCAAGCTAAATCAGAATTATGTTGTGGTCGAGATGAACACAATGGTGTGGTTTGTACAATGCACCATATATATGTAGCCTAACTGTACGTGGAAACTACGTGTCTGTTTTAAGAAAAAAAAACTCAAAAATGATTCAGATCACAAAATATGATGGTCCTCTTACCTACTTTTACCCTCGAATGAGTTGTGATTGTCAGCAGTTCTGACTTCAGATGTCATAACATACTGGGACTAGTTGGTGATACACCACAAACCAAAAAGTCAACAATTCAGAAGAATATAAAAGAGAAGTTTAAGTATGATATTTCCTACAAGAAAGCATGAATTGCGAGGAACAAGGCCATTTCTAAAATTTTTTGGTGGTTGAGACTCGTCGTATGACATGTTTGCCTACGTTTTTTGGGTGTCATCAAGAAGTATAATCCTGACTCAATTGTGAAGTGGCGGTACAACTATGAATCTCCTAAATACAATATTTTTTTACAAGTATTTTGCACATTCAAGACCAGCATTAAAAGGTTTAAATATTGTCGACTTGTTGTCAGTATTGATGGGACAATTCTACGTGGGAAGTGCAAGGGAAAACTGTTAGTGGCGACTAATTTTGATGTTAATAAAGCAATTTTTTTCCCATTGCATTTGCTATTGTAAAAGAGGATAATCAATCAAGTTGGGTTTTTTTCTTATATTACCTTCGACGGATAGTTCTTAGACGTCGGCAAGGGATATGTTTCATTTCTGATAGGCACGTGAGGATCCTTTCTACTGTGAACATGGAAGATTTTGGGTGGCATCCATCACATGTTTATCATCGTTTTTGTCTTCGGCATGTTTATAGTAATTTTAATACACAGTTTAAAGATAGGCATTTGTACGATTTTATGTGGAGGGTTGGCAAGGCAATACAAGTTCGAAAGTTCAATGAGTTGATGACCCAGATAAGTAACGTCAAAAAGGAAGTGACTAAGTACTTGAATGATATACCAATGGAGAAGTGGACATTAGCGCATGACGGTGGACGACGATATAGCATACTGACAACCAACATTTATGAGATATTTAATAGTATTCTTCAAGGTGTTTGGTATTTTCCCATAATTGCTTGTATGCAATTTATATTTTATTGGGTCACTAAGTATCATTTTGAACATCGAAATAATGAGAGCAAATGGAAATAAAATGGGTTGGAGTTAGGGGTGTCAAACATGTCGGGTTAAATGGGTAACAGGTGAAAAATATGTAAACCCGTACATGACACATTTAACAAATGGGTGAAAAATCTCAACACGAACATGACCCGTTTAATAAATGGGTAACACGATACGACTCGTTTAACCCGTTTAATTTAAAAAATATATATATCAATAAATTTTAATACTCCACTTTCTTTACTGTCAACTGTACGTATCTCAAAAAAGATAAATTTTTAGCCAAATCTCACCCGGTTTGATAGGTCTCACCCGAACATGACCCATTTATTAAAAGTGTTTGGCGAGTCAACTCGTTTACCACCAAAATCTATTAAGATCTCACATAAACCTGCTTAATTCGTGTTGGATTTTGACAGGCCTAGTTGGAGTTCCCTAAGCTTGTTGTGAAACGAGTACAACATGCACAACAAATGAGTCGTGTCCACGAAGTGACTCCTTTTCATAGGGAGCGTGATCTTGCTAAAGTGGTGACTGGCAGTGGTCAGAAGCAAGTTGTGTGTCTTGAAAATCATTCGTGCACATGTAAAAAATAGGCAATTTATAGAATTCATTGCTCTCATGTATTGGTTGTTTGCTCTCATTTTCAATTGCATTTTCAGTTGTACAAAGATCCCATTTACAACATCGACACTTTGGCAAAAATTTGGTAGCCTAAAATGTATCATCTTGAGCATGAGCATTATTGGAATGATCCTTCATGTCCCAAATTACTCCCTAATCTTAACCAACGTCGAGACGTGGTTAGTCGGCCACGGACGATGCAAATATAGAATGAGATGGACTTCCCACCAGAGGGTTATAACCAGATACATTGTGGTCTATGTAGTGAATTGGGTCATAATTGTCGGAAGTGTTCATCCATAAACATGCAAGCTTCATCATCCTTTCACTAGATAGTCCCAAGTTATTTTGTGAGCTTGTTAAGTTGTCCTATGTTTTACTCAAGTGTGTATTGAACCTTATGATGCGGTTATATTGTAATGAATTCATACGAACACAGGCTTATAAGTACATGTTTGTTGAAATGATATCACTATGCTAAGTTGGATGTTGGAATTATTACCTTTATCAATATATGATTGTAGATGTTAGTTATAATAATTCATAATTGTATTTTGGTTTTTTCTAGATTAATTTAGTTCTGGCTATGGACACTGATGGTTGTCATTTAGTACATCCTGGTTCACATGATCATTTTGTTCCTTCGTTACAGGCAAAACATCAATCAGAGTACATATGGCAGGGCATAGATCCCCCTCTATTGCACTGTAGATGCAATAAACGCACCGCACGACAGTTATATGTGACGAATGAGAGCGTTCTTCGTCATTTGGTTACTGTTAGTTTTTACGGGGCGCACAAGATTGCATGCAAGCAATTGTACAATTGTACTGGGGTCTCATCATGGCATTAGTTGAGAGATGGTGTGTTGAGACACACACATTCCATCTTCCTGTGGATGAGGCCACTATTACCCTCTATAATGTCGCAATGCATATATGCCTATCGATTGACGGTAAGGTAATGTCTGGGAGGGATAGTTGTCCTAATGGCACGACATGGCTAGCACCATGCCAGGAGTTGCTAGGGTTTACCCCTACCCTAGGGGCTATAGACGGATCGTTCCTCAGGCTTACTGCATTGCACGATCATTTGGATGGTGGTGTCTCTATAGATGCTGATGATGCTTTCATAGCTTGTTATGCCAGAGCATACATCATGCTATTGATCGGTTCATATTTGCTCATAGACAAGTCATCTAGCAAGGTGAAGCTGATGTACCTTCCATTGATTGCTAATATTACCACTGTCGGTCAGTACAATTGGAGCAGCGCAGCATTGACATGGCTATACAGCGAGATGTGCGTCATTACTAGACATGATGCTATGGATATCGACGACTTACTTGTTCTAATGCAGTTATAATTCAGACATCTATTTCATGTTCATACTATTGTTATTTTAAGTTTAATGTAATATCTAACATACGTGTTCTATTACAACTTGTTTCGTATATTTATAGAGTTGTGGGCATGGGAGCATTTAGCATACATTCGGCCACAAAGATTACTCCCACATGGCCTATTACCTCATGCAGTACCGGATGAAGCAGATGCACATGTGGAGGACGTCCCAGCAGACTGTCTTGCACCTGCGCCGACACATGATCCTGCGCCACATGTTGCAGTGCATGATGACCTGCCTACAGGGCCTCGTGGGTGTAGGTAAGACAATATTTGAGTTGTATGGTTCATTATTCATTACTAGTACATATTGCCAACTAATATCATATGTAACCGTTTTTTTTTTGCTATGCAGTTGGGATGTTGCATTTTTCAAGCAACGAACGCCTACCCATGTTCTGAGACATTACAGAGACCAGCTTGATCAAATGCGTGATGAGAAGGTATACCAACAATTAGACATACATTTGGTAGTTATTTGTGTTGTTGGTGGTGGGTTATTGGATGTTTACACTGAGTTGGTGGATGAGTTGATTGATGGATGTTTGTGGCATTTTTTGGGTTGTTGTTAGTGTTTATAGGAACTATAACATGCAGCAGGTGGTTTTGAAAATTTTTTGGGGTCATGCTTATAGGGGAAACTTTGTCGAAATTTTTTATTTTTGTCAAAATCTAACAACACTCACCATTCTTATACTGCAGATGATATGACAACCTTTCACTGTAGATGTGTTGGCGAACCTACCAAATTATTGCTTGAGGGATCAGGACTTATGGACTACATGGGCACCACTCATTTGTTTTGATGAGGTGGAGTGGCATTTTTCTGACCGTGTTCTTCGATAATTTGGATGTAGACAGCTGATACCAGCGGCTTGTGATTCTAGTAGGGAGCTGTATCACAAATAGAGGTGTCATACCTGGTTATGACTGGACGACCACACATCAGTGCTACATCACCATGTGGGAGCAACGACGAGATTCTATTGGTCATGGCAAGCCTACCCTCGACATGATGGATGCCACTGATCCATATATGGAGTGGTATCGACGTATTACTCGTTACTTATTAGACCACCCATTCCGCAACCTGATGTCGATTTTCAGCCAGTCGGTAATATCATCGAGCTATTGGTATGTATATATAGTTTGTAGTTATCTAACACTGTGTGTTACAAAAATTAGGTAATCTTGTTGTAAATCATTAATTTATGGTGCTAAAGGAAGAGACTCTAACACATGTATACCACACAACATGTGATACTGTTAGGGGCGAGCCTGATTTGCAGTCTTGTTTGACGGCCATCAGCCAGATCGGGGATCTCAACTATATGTGTTTGTCGTCAATTTTTTATCACCAACAGACATTCATCAGGCAGTAGTTACACGCGCACATGTACATACATCCTCATCGGTCATGGATAGGGATGTCAGTAGACCGAAGCGGGGACGGAGAATATAGTTTTTATCCTCGTACCCGCTTAAAAAAACTCTGTCCATCCCCAATCCACCCCCGTTAATGAGTATAATTTTCATCTCCATTTTCGTCTGCGAGTAAATTTCTAATCCTCGTCCCCGTCCCCGTCTCCACTTTCCCCGTACTCGCCTAAGCCCAAGCCCAAGTAGCATAATCCAAACTTCTAAATAAATCTAATATTTTAAATAATCTAACAACATTCTAACATAGTCTAACACAACATAATGTAGATTGCAAAAAATAAAAGCCAAAACAATATAGTATTCTCTGTAAAGTGTCATTGGACCACAAAAAAAGAAACGGAACTATTAGAGAGAAAGGAAGAAAAAGAAAATAAAATTAAACTAAGAAAATAATAGCACTACACTTGAAGTTTCCTAGAAGAAATTTTGTTGTTACAATTCATATTACAACCATAAAGTGTTAAAAGATGAAAACTTAAAATTTCGCTAATTCAATAATTCTCTTCATTTCTTAGTTCACTCTAGTAGAGAAATTCAACAACCTCCATTCACAATATTTCTACCCACGATAAAATGCAAAACTATCTTACTCTCTCTTATATGTTTTTAGAGCATGGTCAATCCAAACTCTTAACAGTTTCAATCAGTGAGCACAAATCGAAAAAAGAACAATCAGGAAAAAAAAGTGGATAAGATTACCACATAGCAATGCCACTTTTTAGTTTGATTACCATATTTCTAGATTGGTAGTTACAGTAAATATGTTTAGTTAGGGCTTGAGAGTATATATATATATATATATATAACCGGTAGCGAGGGCGAGGAGGGCTGGGGCGGGGGTAAGGGTAAGTTCATCCCCGCCTTCATCCTCGTATAGGTTTATACGGGTATTTCCGTATATGTCCACCGTCCAATACATATAATCCATCCCTGGTCCAAACGGGGCGGATTTGGACGAATACCCTTTTTTTCCCGGTCCACTGCCATCCTTAGTCATGGATACTGTTTCAACATCAACACAAGTAGGCCCATCAGCTGCATAAGTTCCCTAGACCGATGTAGCATGTCCACCTATACCATATGTCCTAGTTGCTGATTACTACAGTCTAGCACTTGTCATTGACCATGCTGCTACACCACACATTGACCATCCTACACAGACACCTATGTTATGTGATCCACCACTGACCTCACTACATGTTGATACATCGCCGTCTCCATTCACACCTTCACCAGAGTCAATGGGTATAAGAGTTATGCCACATGTACTAGACCAAACAGCTACATCACTTCCCGATGTGGCTTGTATACCACATATTGTTCCACCGCTCCTCACACAACCTACTTCTCCTATTTCATATTAGGACTATTTCGATGATGCTGAGGTTCCTGTTGAGGGAGTGACACAAGAGCCATCACTGTCACATAGAGGTTGAGGTTGAGGTGGGCATGGTCCGCATGGAGTCGATCGTCCTAGCTACCATGCACATGATCTAGTAGATGATAGAGTCACTCAAGATATACCGGCTCCTCCTGATGGACAACAACCCAAGTGACAGAAGAGACTGCCACCTTGTGGGACGTAGTCCATTTTTTTCGTGTATGTTGTATATAATTGGTGTCCATTAGTGTTGTATATACAAACTCTTTGGGTTCATAGTCTTGATATAGTCTAATTTCATTATTTTCTTTCAAATTGGTTATCAAATACTCTAAGCAACCGTTTTTGAAGAACATAACATAATTTATTGAAATCCATATGAAAAATACTAGCTGGAGTAGTACACCATATTTCATAGAAACACAATAAAGAAACATACTTAGTTGCATAACACTTATTCATGGGTTTTCATCTTCATTAGACATCACCACATCAAAAATACATCCAACTTTCCCACTCAATTGGAAGCTTAAAATTGCTTCTTGTATCCTCCCTTCTATAGCACGGTAGCTTGAAATACGACGCAAGTTGTATCGATTGTAACAGATTTTCTTTTGATTGTTCTCAGCTCGAATGTGAAACAATGCTCGCTCTAATTCTTGAGGAGTGGTAATAGACATACCAATGGCAACTTGTCGAGGCCTTCTTATGTTGCAAGAACATAAATCTAAGCTTAGATTTTCTTTTTTCATCAAGCAATATTTCTATTCCGCCATCATTGTGTTTTTAGCTTTTAGTGAATAGCGTAAGTAAGGATTCATTGGATAAAAGAACTCATCCTCTAAAGTCCAATGATAACCCAGAGTTTCAAACACTATTCTCGGACTATAATTCATGGTTAGAGATGAATTCTGTACATTGAATGTTGCACATGAGGTCAAACTTATAGACAAATTATGTATGTGAGTATGTTAGTCTACAACCTCAATGAATGACATTAAAACATTGTGTAATCATAATGACTGACATTATAACAATGTGTAGTCACAATGACTGACATTGAACTAGTTTGTAATCACAATGACTGATATTGAACCAGTGTGTAGTCACAATGAATGACAATGATGCAATTTTCATGTTCTACATGTTTCTTGTTAAGCAGCACGCGTTAATGAAGACCATGCATTGCACATCAATGCACTGGTGTTTAGTCATAATCAAAATCCTATGACTACGCACTAGTTTAATGCAAAAATACCCTAATATTGTTAAATGTATCACAGACGTGAATCACTAGGAATTAGGCAGGGTCTAATAACTTCAATGTAGTAGACGTCTCAGTGTGTAGTCACAATGACTACATACTAGTGTGTGGTTACGTTGACAGATAATAGTGTGTAGTCACATTGAGTGCACACTTTTTTCAATGTTTGACCACCAACTCAATTGTAAATGTGACTACACACTACTGCAATGTTGATAATTGTGCTTATACGACAAAATAAGTGACTACACACTAATGCTTTTAAGACAATGAAACCGCTATAAAAACATAATACGGGGTGGTTCATATCACATGTATTGCACATTATGTCTACATTAAGACTACCAGCAGGTGATAATAGTTGTAGCCATAAACCATTTTGGTTATTACATGAGTAAGATAATGATTACAATAGTGAGAGATTTTCTGATCTAAAAGAGTATTATGCCTGACTCTGACAAGAGTGGGCTTTTCGTGCTAATGAATCACACTCATTATACATAGATCTAAGAGAACTTGGTATACCGGTGCCACATAGACTTTCACTTACCATGCCATAAAAGAATAGAGTGAACTATGAAGCAGCAGTTAAACGTGTACGAAAAAAGAATAATAGGATGATGTTGCATAAGTGCCAATATTATATGCTCCAAACAACAACTGACATGGTAGCAATTGCATTTGGTAGGGAGTTAACAGCTACTGAGCGATCTAATGTATTGTCTAATGAATAATACCTATCAGATGAGTATATGTTTGATAAAAATTAACAAATGTAATAAGTGTCCAATTTATTAAGCATATAACGTTTATGTCTACGTCCTATTTACTTTAATCAATATCATGGTTTTATCAGTCTATTCAGTGTGTTATCATATCTCAACCTTTTTCATTATCATATCCTGTCATTGTTAAATAAGTTTCAAACTTTGCAATGTGATGTCCTATTTAGTTTAATCAATATCGTGGTTTTATCAGTCTATTCAGTGTGTTGTCATTTCCCAATTTTTTCATTGTCACATCCTATCATTGTCAAATCAGTTTTGAACTTTGCAATATGATGTCCTTTCACTGTAATTTTAAATTGCCAAATCGAGCATATATATAATAGCATTCACAATTGTGTAAATGCACCACCACCAAACAAGATGCATAAGTGCACCTCACATACACAATATAGCCAAACCAATGAAGATTCTTCTTCACGCAATGACCAAAATAGTTCATCTTTGGCTAACAAACGTGAACGCTCAATTGAAAGATCAATATTGCTGAACAAAGTTTCTTCTATTGGATCATATACTGATTCCAGTGGTTTAATGTGGTATGAACGAAAACGTGCATTCCGCAATGAGCCCATCGACCCTTATCACCCATTCGGTCAAGCTGGACATGTAATTGTTGGGCCTGTAACTGACTATCCACCTCCAAGTGCTTATATTGAACTCATGCTAAGATGATGACAGTTATATGACAAATGTTATGACCTTGAAGTATTTTATCGTTGGCATGGACTTACGGTATCAAAGGCACGTTCAACTAATATTTACAATTCACAAAATTTAAATAATCATGACGAGGTCATATCAAGGCTTGAACGTGAAAATGATCAAATGCAATGTCGTCATAATCGTTTCATGCAATCGACTATGCAAGAATAGAGCATTTTAATCCTAAACATGCCGAAATTGAAATTTTAGAGGATCTGTTATTTGTTTCCGTTCTTGAACTTTTTGATTTCTCTGATTTGGACGATGATGTGTCTGAAACTTTTATCCCATCATGTTTATGTGTACTCAATAATCTTTTATGTTGTTTTGAATATCAACCACGTTATTAATATCCTTTTTTACCCCATTAGATTCACTACAAAGTGTTATGAAATAAATGCTCAATATTTTGGTTATGAATAACTTATATTTCTACACCACTTAATAAACATTATTGTCGACATGATCAAAGTTAAAATTAAAATTTTATTTTTATTATATGTATGCGTTTAAAATTATATGATAAAATTAAAATTAATTATATGTATACTTTTTCAATTTTTAAATTTTTATATGATCAAAAATTATGTATTTTTAAATGATCAAAATTTATTTACTAAATATAATTAAATTTTTAAATAAATTAAATTAAACATTTACTCATAAAAAAGATAGGGAGAAAAACAGTTTTAAATATTTAGTAAAACATCAGTAGAACCAATGAAAATTTATATATTTTTAAATGATCAAAATTTATTTACTTAATATAACTAAATTTTTTAATAAATAAAATTAAACATTTACTCATAAAAAAGAGAGGTAGAAAAACAGTTTTAGGTTTTCAGTAAAACATTAGTAGGACCAATGAAAATTTATGTATTTTTAAATGATCAAAATTTATTTACTGAATATAATTAAATTTTTTAATAAATAAAATTAAACTTTTACTCATAAAAAAGAGAGGGAGAAAAATAGTTTTAGGTTTTCAGTAAAATGTCTATAGGACCAACGAAAATTTATATATTTTTAAATGATCAAAATTTATTTACTAAATATAATTAAATTTTTTAATAAATAAAATTAAACATTTACTCATAAAAAAAAGAGGGATAGAAACAGTTAGGTGTTCAGTAAAAACTTCAGTTGGATTGATGCTTCCACTAAAAAAGTCAGTCCAACTAATGTTTTTAGGGTTGTTATATGGTTTTTTTCTTGCAACAGAAAACATTAGTTGGTCTAACTTTTTTTCCTAAAAACGTTACTCCAATTGACGTCTTTTAGTCTAAAAACGTTATTCCAATTGACGTTTTTAAAACAACCTGGATTTGAGAAATACTTTGAAAAAAAACCCTATTTTGAGTATAATTTTGGAAAATCCCATGGGTTGGGGTAAAAGCTCCAATCCGTGGGCTTCAACCATGCAATAATTCAAAATGCTATATATCCTCCAGGAATATTTCTTTGCATCCAAATAGTAATCTCCATCTCGCTAGTTTATTTCCAATTGAGATTGGAAACTAGGATTAATTTGATATCCAAGTTTTATTGAAATAGTACCCAATGCCTTAGTATTTCTCCCAAACTGTTTTTCCTTAACAATTTTAGTTTATTGGTTCTAAATTCTAATTACCAAATCACTTTCTCAAATATTCACATATTTTCTTTTATTAATCTTTTTTCACACTCCGAAATTTCCATTTCCTTATGGATCGACCTTGGACTCTATCAAGATTTACTGCTTGCTTGACAACCTATACTTGAATTTACAACTTTCAAGGTGAAACAGTTACATCTGAATTACAAGGTTAGGATTAACAAGGAAAGAAAAGGTGCAAAATGGACTATTATGTTTGCTTGTATCTTATGGAGCATCTGGAAGGACAAGAATAGGGAGAGCATCGCTGATACTCTCACTAGTCCTCAACCGGTAACTAGGGACGTTTGGTTGCTTGCTTTAGAATGTACCAAGGCATTTAAGGGCCTTCATCCAACTTGTATCAATAATCCCTAAAGTCTGATATGCTAGTCTTTCCCCATTGCAAGATGGAATAAGCTAAATACTTATGAATGTTCTAAAGGCAATCCAGGACTAGCGCTAGATCATAGGCTATTATGGGAGACTAAGATGATGTTTGATAAAATTGAAAGCTAAACACTGAATGCTGAATTTTTAATTCACAGATTATTTCTTATCAACTAAAATTTAAGTATTAAAGTTAATCAAATTGTTTGACAAATATAAGTAGTTAAAGTCTGAAAATTATTATTATTTTAATTTTTCCCTTCTCTTTAACCATCTCTCCATAACTGTTTTATTCCTATCACCACCATCACAACGGTGGAGGTAGTGGTGGCGGTGACGATGGTGGTGGTGGTAACATAATGGTGGTGGTGGTGGCACAATGATAGTGGCAATAATAACACAATGATAGTGGTGGCGATGGTTGTGGTGGTGGTGGTGGCACAGGTTGTAGCGATGGCACAATGATGTGTGGTGGTGGTGATAGAATGGTAGTTATGGTGACGATGACACAATGGTAATGATGGTGATGGTAGTGATGCTGGTGGAGGTGGCGGTGGCGGTGGCACAATTATAGGGTGGCGGCAACGATGGTGATGTTGGTAGCGACACAATAGTAGTGACGATTTGTGGCGATGGTGATGATAGTAGTGGTAATGGTGGTGGTAATGGCGGTGGTGATGGTAATGGTACAATGGTGGTGATGGTAGCGATAACACAATAGTAGTGGTGGCGGCGGTGGCAGTAACATAATGACAGTGGTGGTGGCAACAACAAAGTGATAGTAACAGTGGTGGAGGTGGTGGCAACAACAAAGTGATAGTAACAGTGGTGGAGGTGGTGGCAGCAATGGTGGTGATAGTGATGGTGGTGGTGGTGACGGTGGCACCATGATAGTGATGGTGACAATGATGCTGATGGTGACAGTGGCCCAATAGTGGCGCGTGGTAGTGGTGGTGGTAGTGATAGTGTTGGTGGTGGTGGCGATAGTGTTGGTAGTGGTGGCGATGATACAATAGTGGTGAGAGTATATTTGTCAATTATGAAAAATTGATAAAATCTTTAATTATTAACATTTTCAGCAGTAAGTGATAAGTAGGTGACTTGCTACTTAAAATTTTATGTTATTTTTAAGAAGAGCTTAAAATATTAAGTAGTATGAGTTTTAGGTTATTAAACGGAATTAATTTATTAAGTACTTAAAGTATTTAGTTTTAAATCTTAAGTGGTGTTATCAAACAGTCCCTAAATGACACAACAAGCCTACAAGTGGAACTTTGGGCAAGCCTAAGGGGCCTGCAACTCATTCAAAGCAAGGGAATTAGTAATGTTATGGTGGAGACTGATTCTTTGGAGGCTGCAAGGCTCCTCTCTCAGGATATTGAGGAATTACATCCAAGCACATCATTATTGATAAGATGCAAAAATATGATGGCTGAGATTCAGATTCCTATCATACACACATCCAGAGAAGGAAATCAATGTGCAGATGCATTGGCAAACCTAGAAGTGCAACAAGAGGAGCTATTTGTGGAATTTGACTCCTCTCCACTCCGGATTGTAAATAACCTCATGGCTTACTCAACTAGTGTCGTTTTTATTAGTGTTTTTATTTTACTTTCCAATGTATCAAAAAAAATTATAAATTAGAATGGAAATTACTTATGTCAATTAAGTTTTTAAATTAATTTAGTCATTCAACTATATATTTTAGCTAAATATACCTATTCTGACGGGCTTTTTTACCAACTTTATCGGAACAACTCAAGTACACCTCACATGAATTAAGAAGTTAGAAGTATCTAAGACTATAGAGTAAAATTTGGAATCTAAATGACATGACAGTTGATTATTTAAAATTTTTATTAGGATTCAAATGACATGACACCAATCAAATAAGTCTTTAAAATTTTTATTGGGACCCAAATAACATGACATCAATCAAAAAAGTCTAAGTTAACTCTACATTTGATTTCAAAATTTAATCAGTCTAACATTACTGAAAACTATAATATGTACACGTGGAATGTTCCATAGAAGTTCACAACAAATCTCCTCAACGAATAATTAATATGACATTATTATTAAGACAACTCAATAAAGATACGTACAAGTCTCGTACAAGTCCATTCAATTGAAAAAGACATTGTTAACCCCCTCTTTCCCCAAACACCACCCCACACCATAAATGATGCACGGAACCAATTACAAGAAATGATTTTACGCACTTTATATCCTAAAGAATTTTAAGATTTTTATTTTGTATTTTTAAAAATTAAATTTTTTATATTATATATTTAATATATCAAAAGTATTGTAATATGATCTTTTTATAAATTTTTGTTATTTTTTTCTTCAAAAGTCGGTCTATTAACACTGGCAGAAAAATTAACAAAAAATTAATTGAAAGTTCATATTACAACACTTTTGATACTTTGAGAATGCAATACACAAATTTTAAACTTTAAGAATGCAAAATAAAAGTCTTAAAATCTTTCAAAATATAAAATACAATTCGCCCAACAAAAAATAAGAAAAAAATGGGCATAGAATATCGTACCATATTATCTTTGTTTTCATGTCAAAGTTTGGCATTGAGTAAGAGCCTCATGAGATTCACATGTTGGGCTTGGAAGGTGTAATTGCATTCATATTGGACGGTTTTCAGATTAAAATAGAAAGTAGTTTTCAAAATTACTCAAATTTCAACTTTTGTTGATTAGTGAATATCGATTTTAGATCTCATCCAATATATTTTCTGTTCAATTTTTTTTTTTTGATGGATCAATTAATAAGTAAGTGACTCTTTTTTATATAATGGGTGGACGCTGTCAGGAAAAAAAATTAAAGAAATAATGTATGAAAAGAGATTGTACTCCGTAAAGACCAAACTGATATACTAAATTTACAAGCTCTCACTATGTTCACATGGATAACCACTAAACAATATTTGCTCGTGGCAGCTATACTTAGAATAGTTAGCAAGTTGTGTAGTTATAAAGGGTGTAATTTAGGTGGGTTAGCATAACTCAAATCAAACTATTTAGTATTTTAAAACTTTAAAATATGGGTCGTGTTTGAATTAAACCTAACTAAACTTCTTATTAGTTTAGTTCAATTCGTACAAGTTGCCGTCATATAGCTATCAATATATTGAATTTTGAGTCGGATTCAACTTTGACTAGCCAAATATGGATTGATTAAGAGTAATTCGTGTCTAAATGTACGGTACAATGTAAATGATTTTAAAAGGAATGTTGAATTAGTTTATTTGAGACCGTCGGATGGTGGTGATTATTTATATTTGAATATGTTACGTCATATTTTTGGATTTAAAATTTCTATACCAATATCTGGTCCAATCTATGTCAGATTCGAATGAATATACATTTATAACTTAAATTTCATGTTGCTGGAATTTAGCTTAATTGACTTATTGAATTTATTTTTGTTATAAATTTGTATATTGATTATAATAGAAAATTCCGTTAGATATTCAAGGTTTGATATAAATCATATTTTTTTTAAAAATTGTTCGGAGATTAACAATGTCGTCCAGTAGATGTGATAGTCTACAAAGTCTAATAACACTAATTAGTAGACTTTTTTTTTTTTATTATGATTGTGTCAGCTGTTACATCTTTAAATTAGTACATTTAATTAAATTTTTAGTCACAATCTTATTATTCAATAAATGACACAATTAGTAATTGCCAATTACCATAGATTACTCAAGCATGAGTTTTTGGCCAATCTAACATTCTGTTTAAAAATAATTTCCAATTTAATATTTTTCATGAAATTAATTTCATTCTAATGATCTAATTGACATACCAAGAAGGAAGGAGATCAAGCGTCAATGCAACATATCATTCAACCTCTATATGCACCTTCTTAGTTAGGACAAAGTAATGACCTAGACACCTAAGATGAACATTAAATTATTTTAATTTAGATTGATTGTGATGAAAATGGAATTTGAAGTAATCTGATTATAACTCTTAGGTGATTTAAAAAAAATATTTTCTAAACCATTTATGAGTTTTGAAAATATAGTTTGAGTCACAATCGAAGTCTTATTTGAACAACACCCTTTAGTGTTCAATATGACAAGTTTGGATATGATTTTATGCTTAAAAATCTGTAGGAATCGATCTATGCTCACTTGTTTTTACTAGAGCAGTCTCTGTATGATTTAGGGAAGGAAAAGAGAATAGGCCACGGAAGGCACCACAGGGCTCGCTTGAGCGATGTTTGCCTTAGTTGTGATTGAACATGTTTTTCATTATAACAACAATCGCTCCGTGATCGCCCTCCCACCAATCAAGCGGTTGTTCACGAATTTGAATTTTCTTATTTAATAAGATTACCCTTATTTCGAACTTATAAATAGGGAGAACTTTTCTCATACCTAGATTAAGCATTTTGTAAGATTTTTAAGAGAGAAAATCATACTTCTATCTTGAGAGCTTCCACTACAACTTAAATCCCTAAGACCATAAAAGGATGCCACTAGAGAATCTACATAACTTCACAATTTAGATAAGAATATCTTGATGGTTTGTACATACCGAGGATCGTTACGTGTGGCCATGATTGCTTGAGGCCTAGACAAACCATGCATCAGGAAAGTCCAAGTGAAGTTACACTAGACGTCGAAAGGGGTCTTTGGAGGAGAGACAACAAGGAAAGGAACATTTAACAATGGTATTGGTTGAAGTATTAGTTTCAAATACTTGTATATTGATTTAATGAGTTGTAAATTAGGCTTTGTTGAACAGAGAAGGTTCCTTGCAATTTTTTCCGAGGAGGATTTTTGCGTCAACAAATCATTTGTGTTCTTTATTGTTTTATTGTATACACTTGTGATTATTTGCACATACGCGAACTATGAATTTGTGAATTTGATTGATTGATATCTATTCAACCGTAATGTGCAAATTGAGTTTGGATTTTGGGATCGACGTGAGATTGATTATAGCGAATTAATTAAAGATTAATTTAATTAATCGTTATGTGTGATAAAGATTGTAGTGATTAAAAGGGTTTTCACATTAATTGCTAAATCTTTGTGGGAAGAGGTAATTGTAGTAGATTAGGCTTTAATTAATAATCAATTGAGTGTTAAATTAAAAAAAAATAAAAAAACCCTATTCACCCCTACTAGGTATAGTGTCTTGAACTCCACGTACAATTGTGAGGAAAGATCCACATTAGGGTCCCCTCCCGGTGCAATATGTTTCTTTCTCATTAAGCCCAAGTTACTCTCCCAAAAAAAAATATATTATTAGATTCAATACCCTTCACACATATTGAAAATTTTAGCTAGTTTAAATGTCATGATCTAAAATTAACATGACACGACTTAATTAAAATTGCTAATGTTCAATGTGGTGTATGTCCATGTAAAAAACTCGTGCCTAATAGTCTCGTACGGGTTCTTTTTGTTATGTGTAACACATTGATCTTCAATCATTGGTCATCTACATTTCCAATTTGTTATTTTTGGCTCTGTAAGGGTGAATCCTTTCTATCTATTAAACATGTCAAATATTTTATATAGAATCAAAGTTCAACTTGACAAAACTTCTGATTACTAGCTGAAAAAAAATTAAATTGACTGAGAAAATAACAAAGAGGACCCTCATTTAAAGTTTTGAAGTTTCCAGATATGTGAAACTTGTTAGAAGGAGAAAGGCTTACATACTTTCCAACTTGTTGATAAAGTTTCAATATCAAACTTGTTTGGTAAGAGGGGTGTAAATACTTTTCGAATATACTTTATTGAGATGTCTATTAAAACAATTAACAATGTTACTCTGATCATCTGTGACAAAATTAATAGCCCAAATAATATGACGAATAGTTTGGTTGGTTAACGCTCCAAAAAACGAGGCACAATGATATAATACTCTTATTGATTTATGGGTTTTGACATCTCCTTTCAGCTACTATTTTGGTCCAAATTTTTTATGAGTTTAATTTTTCAGAAAGAATTCAAAACACATTAAATGAATGGAAGCCTAGAACTCTGTCACTGGTAGGAAGAACCACATTAGTCAAAGTAGTTATTTTCACCTTGCCTCCTAATTATCTATGCAATGCAAACTAATTGGTTGCCACAATCTACTTGTGATCAAATTGATAGACTAAACAAAAATTTCCTATGTGGGATTAGCAATTAATGGGAAATTCACCACTAAGGTTGCATATAACCAACTAGTTACATGGATCCATAGGGTAAAGAGCACCAATCCCAATTGGGATTGGATTTGGAAATTGAAAATTCCCCCAAAACTGATGTATTTCTTGTGGTTAGTGCAAAGCGATAAGATTCTTTCAAATAATTTGAGAGCTACAAGAAATATTATCAATGATGCTTCTTATAAGGGATGCCACAACCTAGTTGAATCAACTTTACATGTGATTAGGGACTGCCCAAAGGCGTAGAAAATCTGGGCTCTATTCCTTAGTAACTAGGAGATAAAATTGATCAATCACTTAACCTACATAGGTGATTACTGATTAGCTTTAAATATTGCATATTTATCCTATCATTTGGTTATTTCAAGTTGGAGCATTGAATACTTATATATATGTTGTGGGGGCGATGTTGGTTTGGAAATGAATTGTTCTTACCTTCTTTTTTTTTTCTAAAAAAAAAAAAGAGTTTATCTTTGCAAAGAGCAATCAAAAGAAGAGAGAGAGAGAGAGAGAGAGAGAGAGAATTTGAAAAAAAATAAACATAAATGCAATGTGCTTCTAGTAGCAAAGGGGTGAAAGTTTGTAAAGTTATATTAAGAATGGTTGTGCAATATAATGTTTTATCACTGGGATAACATTTTGAATTCTTAAATATCTTTCATTTCATCAAACCTTAACTCCAAAGCCCCAATATAACCTTGTAAATCCTTTTTTGATCCCAAAGAGTGTATTGGTGATGCATGACTTGTGTTGGTGAGGACAGAGATAAAGGTTGTTTGTATGTCATTTGTTGATTTCTATCAATGAGATCATGCCAAAATTCTTCCTCTCATGTATTATTTATTATATCTAACATGTGGGTATTATCTTATTTTGAGAAATTCTTTTAGAGGGCATAGCTTGTAAGAATTGACATTGAAACAAATTAGATTGATTGTTGAAGGGGTGAATATTTGGTGGATTGCTGATTTGGTACAATCATTTTGCACTACACACTAGTTTTCATGGTAACTTGATAGGTGTATACTTTCATATAGCCAAGTACTTTATATCTTGCTTTGCAAATGCTTATTGATTGCATATGACTTTAAGTTTTTGGATTGTGATTTTTATTTGTATTATGAAATTATTATTTTGATATTCATTGACATTAGATGTTTGTAGGTAGCATCACTGTAAACCCTAATGAGACGACACTCGTACACTAGGGATCGCCTAGGGGTTTAATGACTTATTGCATGGGCTAAATGCAATCACTAGTCTTACAAAAGTGTATTTATACATAGATTTAGTTTATTTTCTTACTTTACTTATTCCTAGGGACTAGTAAGAGCCAAGTTAGGGGGTATGATTAGCTCTAAATATTACATATTTATCCTATCATTTATGGGCTAATAGTCATGGGTTTGGACTTAATTGTATTACTTAATATTATATTTGATTTTATCATGATTTAATTTGTGTTTGTCGTAAAATTGTGGGATTAGGAGGAAAATAGGAAAACATGAGAGTGGAATACGCAAAAGAAATAAGAAAATTGAAGATTGAAGAATTGAAGGCCATGTTCGAATGTTAATTGTCCAAGTTCGGATGTGAGGATCTATATCAGAGGCAAAAATCAGGTTGAACTCCAAGTACTTGACGTCCAAACGTCATAAAAACCACGTCCAGACACATATTTATGCTCCCAGCCAATGAGAAAGGTCCGATGACACGAGAAATAGATCTTCTTCCTCTTTTGGAAAAGCACCTTGGTACTTTCTTGGGAGCTTAGGGTTTATACCAGATCTAATTTGATAATTACTTCATTTTCCATGGCTAGTTAATCCCTTTTACTAAAGCTAGGGGAAGTTTTGATGCACTTGGGTATGTAAATTAGATCATATGTTCTTCATTTGAGTTTTCTTTAATAATTCAATCCTTCTTATTTTAGCAAAGTTTTCTCTCTATATAATCTCTTGAAATATTATGCTATATGTGATGAATATTTAAGATTCCCTATGAGTTGAACAGCTAGATGTACATACTTTGGTTGAATTGTTGGAGTTTTCCTTTAATTGATTTATTTGTTGGTTTTTATGAATTCGAGTGTTTGATTGGTCAATTGTTTGATTTATCATGGACTCCGGCGCTTCACAATCCCACACTCAAGATGGGATACATGAATCCAGATGAGAGAAGATTAAGGCCTTGAAAAGCTAACGCCCTAGTTTTTCAAGATCAACGAATATCCCATACCAAAAACTTAGCCATAACAAGGATATGTGGGGTCCCTTCACAATTTTAACCCAATCCCCCCGAATCCCGCGATTCAAACACCCCCTTAGGGTTTTTTTAGGTGTAGGTACATTTTTTAAGACTTATTTGAGATGAAGTGTATTGATAAGTTTTTTACTCTATTAAGTTCACTTTTACTAAAACTAGTTGGTGCACACGTGTATTGCACGTAGACCAATTGTTTGTAATAATCAAACAACAATATTAACAAATATAATGATGAATCGCAACATTAGATGAATCCAAGCATTACATTATCTCTGTCGATAATTAGACATTGTGTATCATGTAATTTTGCTCAATACAAACTCAAGTATATCGACTTACCCAAAAAAAAAAACTCAAGTAGATCAAATGTAAATAAAAAAAAATTAATTGGAACAATTCTTTTCTTGTAGAAATATGAATATCAAATACAACATATAACTGAGAAATCTCTTCTTGCTTTGCGGAGTGCTGCTACTTGTATCCATCACAGTGCATAAGGATTAACATTTCATATAATTATGTGTAGTTTGGTACTCTCAACAACCAAATTGGATCTAAAAAAAAAGAAAAAAAAAAAAAGAAAAATAGGTTTTAAAACATGATCATGCACAAGCATACAAGATGGCTACTTAATTTTTGTCGATTAAATCATATAAATTGTATATTGACTGTAGGATGAACTATTTTTCCAAGCTATCTTTTGGGTATAAAGAAGCAACAACCCTTACCGAGAACAAAAAGTATAACCAAAACAAAGCAACAAACAATAGCTCAAAATCTGCTTTCATAAATCACATATGAAAAATACTTTCCAATTCATGAGAAAAATGAACAAATCATCTCAGCATTTCAAGAAAAAAAAAAAACAAAACATCTAGCAAAATCAGCCTTCAAAGCTAACAAAGGTACCTGTATCCCCTTTGGCTATACATACTGCACCCGACAACACTCTTTTTGTTATATATTTTTTTATCTTTATTTTTGCTCTCATCAACACACTCTTTGCCCAATTCTATTTATCTTATTTTGAAAGCCAACCGACTTCTCCATTTGATGCCGCACATCAACATAGAATGCATCAATGATGAAGCTATGAATCGATACAATTTTATTTGGAATAAATTCAACTTCTAATATTCTATATATACAAGAATACGCACAATCTAATTTGCATATTCTTAAAGTAACGACCCTATGGGAGTAATAAGTCACAACTCATGAATAACAGTCATCTCTATCACATCATATTTTTTATAAATCGCTTTATTCATAGCATACCTAGTTTATGTTCAAAATTATATACTCTTCTCATTTTCATAAATAATAATGCACAACAGCAATCCTCAGTTTTATTAAAATTTAATATAACCCCAGTTCCAAATACTCTTAAATTTGACTATACTTGAATTTTGTTGTCAACAAAAAGCAATAGTCTAGCGTCTAAACACATCAAACCCCATAGAAATCTATCAATGGTGATCATAGAATCTCTAATCCTCTCATTCAGCTTTCTAAGTCACAAACTAAAACCCAAGAATTCAACTCTGCAGTATGAATTTGAAGCAGAAGAAAATACAGAATAATCTAGGTGATTTTACTATGACCCCCTCAGGACAGGCTAGGCCACTTCAAAATTTTAGGAAATTACAAAAAAATAATAATAATAAATAAATAAATAAATAAAAAAAAAGAAAAAGAAAAGAACAAGATGATATATTTGGAATCATCATATAACTCTTTTCTCAGTTGCAAGTGAAAAATGAAGTATTTTCAAAAATAAACAAAATTTTGTGACTCAAACAAAAAAGACAAACAAAATTTGACCAAAAACGAAAGACTTTAGCATTACACTACTTGATAGTTGTTAAGAAAATAGACTAAAATAGTTGTTTCCATGTATTCACTGCACAAAACAAAATCAGAACCTTCACGAGCATCCATTGCCGTTAACACAAATCTACAACCAAGGAATATAAGCCATCAACAATAAATGACCCTCAACACAACCAAAGCAGCCATAAAAATCATTTTAGCAAAGAAACAGTTGATTTGGGTGAAAGACTAAAGTGGACTGTAAATTTTTTGAAACTACACCCTATGAATTTTTATTAGTGGTGGGTGATTGTTTTATGATTTTGTAAATCTAATAATTTTCACTTAAATTTAAAGATGAAAAGAGGCATATAACTAAAAATACCAATAGACAAAAGTAATGAGTCAAACAACCTTACTACAGAATCATGTTTTCTTGACAAAATGAAACAGATTTTTCTCATGTTTTTCCTAATCTCATAGTGAAGCATCATTCACCAACCTCAATTAAGACAGGACAGAGAAAAAGACAGTACTTGTTGAAGCAGTGTGTCTCTGGTTGTGCAAAGGCAAGACAGACAGGGATGTGTGCGTCTTACAGAGAAAGAGAGGTAGGAAATATGTTTGGTTCAATTACAAGGCAGCATATGAGAGGGGAAAAATGCAAGGACTTAAATTGTTCACTTTCAGATTTGTAACTGATATAATCGCTGCAGCTCCACACTTTAATTCCAAGAATCTATAAAGCCACAAAGAGAAGTATAGTGAGTATAGAGGAAGCAAGAAGCAACCAATTTTGAGACTCTGTAACTGGTTTCTTAAATGCAGAATGTAACACCAAATGCTGTCCTCCGCCGATTGCCAATTCAATTGTGCTTGTGTGTATGTGTCTGTGTGTGTGTGTATGAGAGAGAGAGATACAAAGAGGGAATGAAAGACAGATTAAAGTAACTAGTAGAGGAGGAGAGAGAAAGATAGACGAAGGGGTGGGTTTATCAATAGCATTTTAGTGGTTTATCAATATTTGCCGGGGTTTGAGCTTTAGTAATTCACTTATATTTAGGAATTAAAATTAAAAGAGCAACCAATAGTCAGCAACTCAATAGTCAACATAATTATGAGAATTACATTATATAAAATTTAAAAATAGTAATTGCAGAAAGATAAGATTGAGATTAGTTATTTTGTTAAGGTTATTTTAGTCAAATAAATATTTTTCACTTTTGTTGACATTTAGAAGTAGTATATATATCTTGTTATTATATATATATATATAATTTAGATAACATTTTATTTATATTACTTGTTTACCCTTCCTTAAATAATGCATAATTGATTGACAATTTATTTTCTAATCAAATATTTAAAGATTTTAGGAAAAATTTTAGTCACACTCCTTCTAATTTACTATATCTTCAAGGACACCCTTCTATTTATTGAATATTTACTGACACCTTTGTCAGATTAAAAATTTTAACTAGAATACAATTTTACTAAATTGTCTAGGAAATATTAGAGAAAAAAATTCATTCACACCCCTCTAGATAAGCATATATTCAATGAGACCCACCTCTATTTTTTAAATTTTTTTACGTATTGATATTCAGGCTTATTAAAATTTGATTTTAAAAAAAATATTAAAATTCAATTCGAACTAATTAAAATTTATTTTTTATGTATTAAAAATTGAGCCGATTAAAATTCTATTTGAGCCGATTAAAGATAATTTTTAATAGGCTCAAAACAAATTTTAATCAACTTGTGTTGAATGTTAATCGGTCAAAATTTTGATTCATAAAAAAATATAAATTTTAATCAATTCAAATTTTCATGAATCAAAATTTAATTGATGCGAATTTTAATAAATAAAAAATATATAAATTTTAACCGACTCGAAATGATTTTAATCAATGCTACAGCACAAATAGAGCTCAAATCGTGTTAGGGGTGAACCCCTTCATTGTGACTTTTGCCCTCATTGCCTTGGTTCTTGTCACAATGTTCTTGGTTATAAGACAAATATTTTTCTGGTGGCGGCTATACAATCAGGTGCAGGATTTGTCGGTTCTGCAAAACCAATTCATCTACAGTTTTCTTCAGACTCCTTACTCTTGCGACTTCATTTCCCAACAGGGTTGGATTCCATTGGTTGATTGGGTGTGGCCTTGGTCGTTCATCATCTTGATCTTGGTTCTCGTCAAATCTTTTGACTTGATAATTGTCATTGATTTTGAAAGTCTTAATAGTGAAACTTGGTGATTTCCTACATACAACTCCAACAATTGATATTAGAAAAATAACTTCCGAGCTCTAAAGACATGACAAGACGAGACAGGCACCCATAAGGACAAGTCGAAGACCAAAAATTCTCTGGGGGGTTGACGCTCCAATGATTAAGTCATAAAAGGCATTAGAGAAGAAAGAATATTCAACTTGGAGGTTTGATTCATTTATCTCCATGGACTCCTCTTTTATAAGCCCTTCAATTAAGCCATTAGTGGATTCTCCTCTCCACTGTTTGGATTGTGCCATTTCTAGTAGTATGGTGGAGATAAACTCTTTATTGGAGTGAAAGCCTTTAGTTGAGGTGAACTAGTCAAAGTCATATACAAGTAAGACCTCTATCGGGCTGGAAAGGTGAGTTGTAGCTCTGCCGAGCTGCCAATGTCGAGTTCATTCCAAAATTCCCATTACCAGACTTAAAGTCCAGTAAGTCTTCGATGGAGGACCGACCTTCCAATCAAAATATAGTTTGTAAAAATAATATTATTATTTTTGTTTTAATTTATTAGTAAATTTTAGGTATACCCCACTATGAAAACATCCTCCGCCCTTGCACATTAGACTCGTCAAATAAATAAATCCACACAAACTCAACTAAACAAACATGAACTCACTAAATATTGACATGCCATAACTTAAAAACAACACGAATTCCAAACCCATTAACAGCCCTAACCGAAAGCTACTTATTATTGAGCAATATTTGGTTCTCAAATGACATTTCTTTGGTCTTGTTTTTCAAATGTCAATTTTTTAGGTCTCAATAGCATTATTATTAGTTTAGTCATTGCCAGTACATCCATATCTGACTTACTAAAAAGGAATCAAGGGCGACTATAATTATTTTAATAAATTACTAGAGTATTAAATAACATAAGTATTGTCTTTGTTCATTATATATAAGTTTAGGCATTTCAGTTTTTTTTTACTGCTTAATTCAAAAACTAAGTATTTATTTTAGTAGATTAGGGAGCAAGTGGAAACACGATTTTGTTTCCATCACAGTAAATTTCTCAAAAGCCACACTAACAAGTAACTCCGCTCTTAGAGTAAATATTGGGTGTAACAATAACACTATATTATTATTGTCATGTGATATCATCAATTAATTATAAAATAATAAATAGGATTGGTGAATCCCACCATTCCAACGTGATATAAATAGTTATTAATGGTTAGTAAAATAATGTGAAGCCCCTTCATATTCAAGTTCTCAATAACAACAGTTAACTCCACCATGCATTAATTACTGAAAATACATTGTAACAGCCTCCGGTATCTCTGCACCTTCTCTTTCTCCCTAGATTCCATTGTGGTTTTCATTTGCGTTTTTGTCCTCTCTCTCTCCAATAAAAACCATGGAGAGTTCAACTCTCCATGGTTTTAGAATTACTTGGGAGACAGCAAATGCAACCTTATACTGGGGATTGAATTCTAATTTCGAAGTGGGTGCATATCTATATAATAAGATAGAGTTGAGTTTGAATTTTGGAGACAAAGAATGATCCAAATTATTTTGAGACAAAATATAAACATATCCAACGGACAACGTAATTTCAACATAAAAAACGGTTCAGATCATCTCATAAATACTGATCCGATGATCATAATTAGACTTAACTTTAACACTCTTATCTCTTAGACATTTTAAACACACTATCTCGTCTCATCTCTCTCTCTACATATATATCTATATAATAAATTAGTTAGATTTTTTTATCTTTAATTTTTTGGGACTCAAATCTTTTGATAATTATTAATCCAATTATCATAATTAATCCCTAAATTTCAAAAGGTCTTTCATTCTATAACTCTAAAGATGTCTGCCTCTCACTCTCTATGTCTCATTTCAAGATTTTTGAAGACGTTTCTCCCTCTCAGTGTCGCTGCCATCCACCCTCTACCAAGTTCGATTTTCTCACTCTCTTTTTTTTATATTTGTCTCTCTCTATCTCTCTTTTGTTATCTATTTCTCTCCCTCTCACTCCAACCTAGAATCATAAATTGACACAAACACAAATTTGCAATTGTGTTTTCAATCATCTTTGGCATCCACCCTTTTGATTTTGTGAAAAGGTGGTGCATGGATGGGCTAGGGTGTGCCACGTCTTTTGGATACCAGGAAATTTTTCCTCGGCCCAATTCGTATGGGATCAAACCAATGCCTTCATATAGAGGTTTTCACTTCAAAATTGACACAAACTGCACGCTCACACTCATAGACAATCGTAAATATACAAATTTTGACCTTAATTTCTGTTCCATTTTTAGTGATTGGTTAAAACTTGAAATGGGTTTCTATCAAGTTTAATTTGAGGTTTTTTGTTGTATATCCAGTGCCTTTATGTTTGCACACACAAAAAAGATAGGGAGAGTGTAAGATAGAGAGGCTCAGTGGCTATGTAAGTTCTTCGAATTTTTTAATTTTTAGCTATATCTTTTCTTTTTTTTTTTTTTTGCAATTTTGGTTTCTTAATTCTTTTTGTTTTCCAAGGTTAAATTTTGATCAAAGAGTAACCAAGTGAAGGGGCTGGATCATTATATCCAATTGCTTTAGTTTAATATAATTGTTATCATAACACATGTTTGATGAAATGTCTCAATAATTGTCTTTGATCCTTGCAAGTCTTCACAATGGTGTGATCCAGATCTGGGATTCTCATTGATTTGGTTCGACAAGCATTTTTTTTTAAAAGAAAATTTTATTCCATGAAACAATGAATTACAAGAATCAAAGCAAACAAGCAAATCTAGATACAAGAGTTGGCTTTAATTCTTCAAAAAGATTTAAGCCATTTATCTAACTATCCCAAGACAGCTTCACAATCTTCGATGAAAAGTTAGTCTCATGCTCCACAGTCAGACTGCTTGATCTTTGTAGTGGACTGCTGAAAATACAACTAGGCAACAAGCATCTCCAATCCCAGGCAACGGCACTCCAGCATCCATCACCATCACAGCAGAATAGCAGAACTGCAGCACTTCAAATACTGCATCAAAGCAGAATCTGCTTACAGCTTCCACGGCAGCACAGTTTGTCTGACAGAAACTGGCATCACAGCATCAACTCACAGCAACACAGAGTGCAGCACATCAGAGCAGAGCAATTTACAAAATGCAGCACAGACAACACTCCTAGTACATCTGCTTGCCCAAACCCACCTCAGCAACTGCTATCTGACATAGCAGCATAACTCCCAACAGCCCAGCCAACCCTTGTCATCAAATACCATAGAACTCTTGGTAAGCAGAACAGGAAGCCTTCTTTGATCCTGAAACAAAGTCTGTCTGACAGTAACTGGCAGCTGGTTACTCTCAGAAAATATAGATGAAAAGCCATCTTGGATAGCTTTATTTGCTAAAGCATCAGCAACAGAATTTGCTTCCCTATATACGTGCTCCAAAGTGAACTGCAATCTGGTCAACAGTGACTTAATTTGATCCAAAAAGCCCAGCAAAGGCCAAGCACATCCCATCATACCCTTAACAGTCTTGACCAACACCAAAGAATCTGACTCAATACAGATTCTATAAACAAACAAACCCAATCTATCAACCAAAGAAAGGCCATCCACTAGAGCCCTAAATTTAGCTCCCATATTAGATTCAATTCCATACCAAAAAGAGGCAACCATAACCATTCCTCCCCACTCATTTCTAACCACNTTCGAATTTTTTAATTTTTAGCTATATCTTTTCTTTTTTTTTTTTTTTGCAATTTTGGTTTCTTAATTCTTTTTGTTTTCCAAGGTTAAATTTTGATCAAAGAGTAACCAAGTGAAGGGGCTGGATCATTATATCCAATTGCTTTAGTTTAATATAATTGTTATCATAACACATGTTTGATGAAATGTCTCAATAATTGTCTTTGATCCTTGCAAGTCTTCACAATGGTGTGATCCAGATCTGGGATTCTCATTGATTTGGTTCGACAAGCATTTTTTTTTAAAAGAAAATTTTATTCCATGAAACAATGAATTACAAGAATCAAAGCAAACAAGCAAATCTAGATACAAGAGTTGGCTTTAATTCTTCAAAAAGATTTAAGCCATTTATCTAACTATCCCAAGACAGCTTCACAATCTTCGATGAAAAGTTAGTCTCATGCTCCACAGTCAGACTGCTTGATCTTTGTAGTGGACTGCTGAAAATACAACTAGGCAACAAGCATCTCCAATCCCAGGCAACGGCACTCCAGCATCCATCACCATCACAGCAGAATAGCAGAACTGCAGCACTTCAAATACTGCATCAAAGCAGAATCTGCTTACAGCTTCCACGGCAGCACAGTTTGTCTGACAGAAACTGGCATCACAGCATCAACTCACAGCAACACAGAGTGCAGCACATCAGAGCAGAGCAATTTACAAAATGCAGCACAGACAACACTCCTAGTACATCTGCTTGCCCAAACCCACCTCAGCAACTGCTATCTGACATAGCAGCATAACTCCCAACAGCCCAGCCAACCCTTGTCATCAAATACCATAGAACTCTTGGTAAGCAGAACAGGAAGCCTTCTTTGATCCTGAAACAAAGTCTGTCTGACAGTAACTGGCAGCTGGTTACTCTCAGAAAATATAGATGAAAAGCCATCTTGGATAGCTTTATTTGCTAAAGCATCAGCAACAGAATTTGCTTCCCTATATACGTGCTCCAAAGTGAACTGCAATCTGGTCAACAGTGACTTAATTTGATCCAAAAAGCCCAGCAAAGGCCAAGCACATCCCATCATACCCTTAACAGTCTTGACCAACACCAAAGAATCTGACTCAATACAGATTCTATAAACAAACAAACCCAATCTATCAACCAAAGAAAGGCCATCCACTAGAGCCCTAAATTTAGCTCCCATATTAGATTCAATTCCATACCAAAAAGAGGCAACCATAACCATTCCTCCCCACTCATTTCTAACCACTGCTCCTCCTCCAGCAGGACCAGGGTTCCCCTTAGCAGCACCATCTACATTGACCTTTAAAACTCCAGCATCAGGGAACACCCAACACACCCATATAGCTTTGGTCAACACCACATATGGCATGACAATGCCTAAAATATTCAAAACCATTCTTCCATTTTCATTATCCATTATCCTGGGTTTCACCAATCTAACCTGAAACCTTATAAGGCTGCAGATTTTTCGAAAAATTGAGTAAGAATACATCTGCCCTTCCCCAGCTCTCCTTCTACATCTCTCCTTCCATATTTGGCAAAAAATCAATAAAGAAAGACTCCTCATTAAACTACAACACACAGTCTTTCTCTTAAAAATTCTACACAACCTTTGTATTCTAACCAATGGTAACTCCTCATTGATCAATTGAAAACCCCTCATACCAGCAAACGTTCCCCAAATAACCTTTGCATACTTACATTCAACAAAAAGGTGAACTACATTCTCCTCCTCCTCACAACACATTTCACACCTGCTAACCAAAGGGATTACACACAGCCTAATTCTGGAATCCAAAGGTATAGCCTTCATTAACAACTTCCATCCCACCAATTGAGCACTAGGAGCTGTTGCCATGCTCCAAATAGCCTTAGTAGTCTCATTTTGAACAATTGGAACCCTTATCAGATTCCAAGCGTCCTTCAACATAAATTCCCCAGCCTTGTCAGACAAAGATAAATGACATCTCAAGATTTATGACCTTAACTGTTCAGATAATAAACTATCCACCTGCTCCAGCTGCCACTGAGAACCATTCAAAACCTCACATACTTTAGGAAAATACTGAAGCATTTCATCCAATTTACAAATCAGAGGACCCCCATCCAACCAATGATTACACCAGAAATCAGCCTGATCACCTTTTCCAATCAACAATTTAGACTACATAACCACTTTCTCAAAAAAAGGCACTAAAGCCTTAAAGCATTTAGACTTACCTCCATTCATACATCTAAGCATATGTTTTCCCTTCAGAAATTTAGTAGAAAAAACCTGAGACCACAATGAGGTACCCTGTAATAATTTCCATGTCTGCTTCATTCTAAAAGCAGCTTGCAAATCCTCAAACTTCCTCACTCCCAAACCTCCCTCATATTTAGGCAATGTAACCTTACTCCAGGCTACCCAGTGTCGTTTCCTAGCATCTAGTTTGTTAGACCAAACAAAGCCTTCCATTATAGAATTTAACTTGTAAATAATACTCTTAGGCAGATTCAAACATGCTAGCAAATGAATGGGTACAACACTCAGAACAGTCTGCACCATCAATAACCTACCCATATTTGACAATCTTTTGGCATACCATCCCTCAAGCCTGCTTCTGAATTTACACACCACACTCTCAAAATCTCTAATCCTAGTTCTCCCTTGAATTATTGGACAACCAAGGTAAATGAAAGGACATTGCTTAAGTGGAATTCCAGTAATAGCAGAAAGCTCCTATCTTCTGCTAGAAGATATAAACTTTGAACAAAACATAGAACTTTTCTTTTCACTCACTTTCTGTCCAGAAGACTGCTCATATTCACCTAGAAATTTCATCAAATTCACCAATGACCTTTTGTTCCCCCTAACGAAAACCAAAGTGTCATCAGCAAATAGCAGATGAGACGCTAAGGTTGTTCCTCTCCCCAAATGATACCCTTTCACCAAACCATCCAAGAAAATCCTCCTCAAACCCCTACTCAACACCTCTTCTGCTAGGATAAACAGGCAAGGAGATATTGGATCCCCTTGCCTCAAACCTCTAGAGGTATGGAAAAAATCAACCCTTTGCCCATTCACACAAATAGACACATACTGACTTTCCAAACAGTTAGCAATAATACCCACAAACAATTCAGAAAAGCCAAAACAAGAGAGGGTTTTCAACAAGAAATCCCACTCCAACCTATCATAGGCTTTCATCATATCTAGCTTCAAAAGCATATTCCCTGCCTCAACCTTCCTATCCAAGTTCTCTACCATTAACTGTGCCAAAGCCACACAATCACCCCCACTCCTGCCCTTCACAAAACCATGTTGTTCATTAGAAACAACCATTGGAAGAATAGGAGCAAGTCTAGAGGCCAAAAGCTTAGTAAACACTTTGTACAAAAAATTACATAAGCTTATTGGCCTAAAATCTGAAAAAGATATAGGATTATGTTTAGGTTTCTTAGGGATCAAAACTAGTAAAGTAGCATTTGCTGACCTGGGTACTTTACCACCTTGTAAGAAAAAGTTGGCAGCTCTTACCATGTCCAATTTAATGACCTTCCAAGCCACCTGAAAAAACTTCCCAGAGAAACCATCAACCCCTGGTGAACTATGCACAGACATGGAAAAAACCACACTTTTCACCTCCTCCTCTATAGCTTCAGCAACCAACTTCCTATTCAATTCCTCATCCACCAGCATAGGAATCTCAGCAAATAAACTCTCCCACAACACATGATTCTCAGGCTTATACAAAGAAGAATAAAATTTCACAGCCACCTCAGGAGTCTCCAAATCAGAATGAACCCAATCACCAGATTCATGTTGAATCTTAGAGACCCTATTTCTGAATGCTTTCCCTTTTGCCACAACCTGGAAAAACTTAGTATTTCTCTCTCCCTCCATAACCCATCTAGCATTAGCCATTTGTCTCCAATAAGCCTCTTCCATTTTCAAAATCTCGTCCAACTCCTTTTGTACTCTCTCCGTAGCCAGAATATTACTCTCAGAATTAACCTCTTCAAGTAATATCTCTACCTTTTGAACCTCCTCCTCCTTCCTCCTAATCCTCTCAAAAATGTTTCCAAAAATATCCTTATTCCATCTTTTAAGATAAACCTTCAAATACTTCATTTTCAAAAAAATATTTTCAATTGGATTATCTGCATACTCACCACACCATTTAGACATAATCAAGGGCATAAAACCAGGATCCTCAACCCACATATCCTGAAATTTAAAATAAGAGACTCTGCTAGGAACAGAATCCCTTACTTTAAGCAACATAGGGAAGTGATCAAAGCATCCCTTGGCCAAATGCAGTACCTCCATACTGCCAAACTTCATACACCAGTTAGAACTAAACCGAAGTCTGTCAATTCTCTGCCACATCCTAGTCTGACCATGGTGATTATTGCGCCAGGTAAATCTACTACCAATAAACCCCACATCCTGCAGACCAACCTCATGCACAAACTCCCCAAACTCCTCCATAGCAATATTTGAAGGATATGGACCCCCAAACCTTTCTTGTAAGCTCAAAATAGTATTGAGGTCTCCTCCCACCATCCAAACAGAAGACAATGCTATATCAAGCCCTAAAAGATGCTCCCACAATGGCCTCCTTAACACATAGTCACAAGCAGCATAGACCATGGTGATATAGACCACCTCAGACCCCAAATAAGAAGCCCCCACAGTCAGGGCCTGCTCATGCTGGGCCACTATGTTAACTTGTACTCTATCATCCCACAACACCCACAAGTAACTCTCAGCCAAAGGATTACAGACATAATGAGGTAAGCCAATAGACATAGCCAGCCCATGAAGCTTATTTATCCTCATTTTAAGTTCCTGAATAGAAACCATACACACATCATTCATTCTAACCAGCTTCTTAAGCCTGCTTCGCTTTCCCAGCTCCCCTCATATTCCAAGATAAAAAATTAATCATGGACAAAAGAAGGAACTCCACTTCTGAACCTTAGTCTAATTGAAGCTTCACTAGAAACCACATTCAAAGCATTAGAATCAGAATTATCTTCTTCCAACTCCTGCATGAGATTTCTGGATCTTTCCTAGTCAGCACTACCTATATCAGACATATAGCCTATATCTGGTGGATCAGTCCTCCTTTCCAAACCTATATCATCATCCACTATCAAATTCAATCCCTTCCTAGTGACATACTGATGTTCCATATAAAAAGAATCAACCACCCCTAGTGTAACCAAAGGAGTCTTAGCAACCTCTCTTGGGACTCCCCTCTCCTGCTCAACTGGACTCTCATTTAGCTGAGCACAAACAACAGGATTCTCATCATTTTGCAACTCTTCCACACTATTCCTAATATCAACCCCCATATTAGGTACCATCTCTTCAAGAACAGTCACCTCATTTAACAGAACAAAAGCACTACCATTCTCAGCTCTCTCTTGAATTAACTCTTTTTCACCTTCCACCTCCAAATTTCCATTAGAACACTCTCCCATCTCTACATCCACAATTGGAATTCCATCTTGTTGATCTTCCAACACATCAAATCTATTCCCAACCTCCACCTCCTGAACCCCAGTTTTCTGCTTTAAGACCTTCTTTGCTCTATCTTTGTGGACATCAATCNCCCACATATCCTGAAATTTAAAATAAGAGACTCTGCTAGGAACAGAATCCCTTACTTTAAGCAACATAGGGAAGTGATCAAAGCATCCCTTGGCCAAATGCAGTACCTCCATACTGCCAAACTTCATACACCAGTTAGAACTAAACCGAAGTCTGTCAATTCTCTGCCACATCCTAGTCTGACCATGGTGATTATTGCGCCAGGTAAATCTACTACCAATAAACCCCACATCCTGCAGACCAACCTCATGCACAAACTCCCCAAACTCCTCCATAGCAATATTTGAAGGATATGGACCCCCAAACCTTTCTTGTAAGCTCAAAATAGTATTGAGGTCTCCTCCCACCATCCAAACAGAAGACAATGCTATATCAAGCCCTAAAAGATGCTCCCACAATGGCCTCCTTAACACATAGTCACAAGCAGCATAGACCATGGTGATATAGACCACCTCAGACCCCAAATAAGAAGCCCCCACAGTCAGGGCCTGCTCATGCTGGGCCACTATGTTAACTTGTACTCTATCATCCCACAACACCCACAAGTAACTCTCAGCCAAAGGATTACAGACATAATGAGGTAAGCCAATAGACATAGCCAGCCCATGAAGCTTATTTATCCTCATTTTAAGTTCCTGAATAGAAACCATACACACATCATTCATTCTAACCAGCTTCTTAAGCCTGCTTCGCTTTCCCAGCTCCCCTCATATTCCAAGATAAAAAATTAATCATGGACAAAAGAAGGAACTCCACTTCTGAACCTTAGTCTAATTGAAGCTTCACTAGAAACCACATTCAAAGCATTAGAATCAGAATTATCTTCTTCCAACTCCTGCATGAGATTTCTGGATCTTTCCTAGTCAGCACTACCTATATCAGACATATAGCCTATATCTGGTGGATCAGTCCTCCTTTCCAAACCTATATCATCATCCACTATCAAATTCAATCCCTTCCTAGTGACATACTGATGTTCCATATAAAAAGAATCAACCACCCCTAGTGTAACCAAAGGAGTCTTAGCAACCTCTCTTGGGACTCCCCTCTCCTGCTCAACTGGACTCTCATTTAGCTGAGCACAAACAACAGGATTCTCATCATTTTGCAACTCTTCCACACTATTCCTAATATCAACCCCCATATTAGGTACCATCTCTTCAAGAACAGTCACCTCATTTAACAGAACAAAAGCACTACCATTCTCAGCTCTCTCTTGAATTAACTCTTTTTCACCTTCCACCTCCAAATTTCCATTAGAACACTCTCCCATCTCTACATCCACAATTGGAATTCCATCTTGTTGATCTTCCAACACATCAAATCTATTCCCAACCTCCACCTCCTGAACCCCAGTTTTCTGCTTTAAGACCTTCTTTGCTCTATCTTTGTGGACATCAATCATATCATCCTCCCAGAATTCCCCTTTCTAGCAGTCAAATTCCCCTTTCAGTTATTCTACCAGCACTTTGAACTGGACCAGCCTCACCTCCCTCCTGTTTTTTCTTTCTACAAATCACAGAGTCATGCCCTTGCCTCAAACAGTTAGAACAATACAAAGCATTCTTCTCATACACAATCTTCTGCCAACGACCACTCAAGCCTCCCATATCTAGCCAAAACCTTCTAGGGTTATTTGCCAACAGATAGACCTCAACGCAGGCTCTGGCCACACTAGGGCGAGTCAAATTCAGAGTAGATTTATCAACCACCAGAATACGACCAACATGACTCAAGATGTCCCTCAGACTTTCCACATTAAAGCGATGGATAAGAAGACCTGGTAAAGACTACCAAACAGGAACTATCGGTGGTTCCATACCAGGTAAAACCTCTTGAAGAACCTAAATAGAAAACCTTCTATATATGTTGCGTCCTTCAACCACGTATAAAATTAATCTTCATACAACTCAAAATGAATTAATATGTGTCTAGGATCCAAGATTCCAACATAGAACTCACCTTTGGGCTTCCATCTTGTAACAATGAACTCACGGATTACATCCAGAGAACGCTTACTGTATGCACACTTCCCAATCAGAGTCTGATGGACTTAGAAAATAGCTCTTGAGTCTCTTCAGATGTCCAGTACATGTCAGGTTCACCGTTGTTATATACAACTCTCTTCGCAGAGTTTGGAACATTCATCACAGCAGACATAAGATTCGCAGAATTCGACACATTCGTCTCAGCAACTAGAGAACTCTTCATCTTGGATACATCAGATTCGCACACCTTCTCACCACCAGATAAAGGAACTTGACCAATTAAAGTAACGTGATCACTCTACAAATGATTACAAGTCGAAGGGAATCGAACCGAAGAAAGAAATTGAGTATCGAAGGAAATTTTGTAATCGAAGGGATTTCAAGAATCGAAGATGTTTGAGCAATTGAAGGGATAGAATGAGGCATTACAAACATTTCCTCACCACCAGAAAGATTCGCAGAAGAACTAATTCCATTAACGGATCCAGAACCAGTTGTCGCAGCAGTGTTCGAAGGTTTCTTGAATAAATATACAAAATTTTGACTAATATCCGGAGGTTTTGGCGGAATTTATTTGTGAATTTGATCAGAATTCAGGATTAATCAACAAAATCCAGTAGGAAATCTTAGAAATCAGATGAAAATCAAAGCAAAAATGAAGATCGTCAAAGAAAGTTTTTAGAGAGAAGTCAGAGCTTCTCTATCTAAAACAAAAATAACTGCCGCTAAATTACCCCCCTCATTGCCTATGGAGACAAGCATATTGGACCTCTTCGTGGTGTATCTTTGTCATGTAAATATCATAAATCCTTCAATTATTTTTACACACACACACACACAATGTTATGTGTGTTATGCTAATTGTGCATTTGACTAATTTTATGTGTTTATGCTAATGCACTTATACGTTTTATTAGGTTCAATCAATATTTTTTTTGAGGTATTTGTATATGTGATGTTGTTTTAGGGAGTTGTTTTTGTACATTTTTTTGTAATAATTCTCCTAATATGGATGATATAGTTGACAGTATATTTTAGATTATTTTAAAAGAATTGGTATGAATATTTTTGTGTCATTCTTTTTGAAGCTGGACAATTGATTGTGATTTTTGTGTATGTTACATAGTACTTTCAGGAACGGGTAATGACTAATATCTATATAATTTCAGAGTGGATTTGTATACAATAGATATATCTATCAAGGAAGTCTGAAAAGTTTCTGGTAAGTTGGTCGTAAATAAAGTTTTTAATTGTTTCTTTCATTTTAAGTTTACTTGCAGTTCTAAAATATCGATATATAATTTCATATCATGCATTCATCTACTTTTCTTTCCTTCTTGAACTTTTTCTTTGTGGAGCTTAGTTGGACAGCATTCTATTCAACCTGAAGCACTGCAATTTTGTGTTTATGTGCATGACTATATTCTTGTGTGGTCACATTACTTCCAACTAACACGAGTTTTTGTCAATCTTACTTTTGTATTTGATATTTATATTGCTTGAATAGATGGGAACTTGAAGTTGAGAATTACTTGTGTCTTTGATATTAACTTGTTTTTGACTATCAGACCTTGTTACAAGGGCATAAATAGAATAGACAAACGTTTTTTATAGATTGAAATGAAACTCGCTGGAAAGTTAATAATGAAATTGACAAATAATAAATCTGAAGGACCAAAGTGAAAATAGTTTTGTATCAAATTGAAACTGCTTTGAACTCCCTGTTAAAATTAATATTCAATAGTTTAAATAAAATAACTTGTCAAATAATTTTTATCCCTTATCAAATATATTATTCTTATTTTTTCTCAAAAACAAATAAATGTCTTTCTATCTTTTCCCTTTCTATGTATCAAGTAGTAGAATTTTCGATTTGTGAAAGAAAATTTCAAAAAGAAAACACTAAAAAAGTAGAAAAAAAAATGAAGGGCATTATTGTGCTAAATTTACACTAAAGATTGTTACCTCCATTTAGCTATTGGAGTTTTCATCATGCCTAAGTAGACGTTTGCCTAATAATTGTAGTGATTTGTTCTTTTATTTGCAGTAACAGTACCTGGTAGTGAAGTGGAAGCTCCACCTACCAAAAGCCATGACGCTAGAAGTTAAAATCATAGCGACCGAGAAAATTAAACCTGCCTCTCCAACTTCTTTGCCTCTAAGAACCTACAAGGTTTCAATTCTGGATCCACTCTTCCGTCATGCATATGTCCCAATGGTTCTCTTCTACCCAAACGATCAAACTAGTAGTGATCTCGATGATGCCATTGCCATCGCTGGAAGAACACAACGTCGTCTAAAGCAGTCCCTTTCGGAAACTTTAACTCGCTATTACCCTTTTGTTGGAGAGGTCCAAGATGATCTCCAAATTGAGTTTAATGATGAGGGAGTCTATTATGTTGAAGCCCAAGTTGATGAACATCTCACAGATTTTCTCAGGAAACCTGATATTAAGTCGCTACATATTTTACTTCCATTTGACCCCAATTCCATGGAGTATATATCAACACCCTATGTAGTTAGGATTCAAGTAAACATTTTTAACTATGGTGGGGGTGCCATTAGCATGTGCACTTCACATATATTCATCGATGGTCACACGAGCACAATGTTTTTGAAGGCTTGGGCAGCCACTGCTCGTGGCCAGTCTCTAGAGCAAGTATGTCCCAGTTTCTTATTACCATCTCTCTTCCATCAAAATCCTACATTGCCTAAAGATTCTTCATTGGCTATGTGGCCTTTTAAACAAGGCTAGTTTGTTACGAGGAGATTTGTATTTGATGCCTTTTCCATAGTTGCACTTAAGGCCAAAGCATCTGCTGTCTCACCAGCTGTAGTTGTGGAAAACCCAACCCCTGTTGTGGTTGTAACTGCACTTCTCTAGAAATGCGTCATAGGTGCTTCTAAAGCAATTCATGGTTCCAAAGAGTCATCTGTTTTGTCACTTTCAGTGAATCTACGAAGAAAAAGTTTGTCACCATTCCTGGAGAGTTCTGTTGGAAACATCATTTGGATGGTGATTGCACAGTGCAAGGTGAATTCAAACTTGGTACTGCCCTTCATTGTAGGGCATTTAAAGAATTCCATTGTAGAAATAAACAGTGATTTTGTTGAAGAAATAAAAAGTGATGAAGGGTCTTTGAAAGTTGGTGAGCATCTCAAAGAAATGGCTCAACTGTATTCCAATCCTGACGCTGATTACTTTCTTGTCACTAGTTGGTGTAACTTTGGCCTTCATGAAGCTAATTTTGGGTGGGGAAAACCTAAATGGTGGTGTATAAGCACTCTGAGCACAAATACCTCAGTTTTGTCTAATGTCATATATTTAGTGGATACAAAAGTGGGTGATGGAATTAAAGCATGGGTTTGCCTAAGTGAACAATACATGGCTGTATTCGAGCGTGATCCAGAGCTCCTCGCATTCGCTTCCTTGGATCCTAGTCCTCTTGAACATGATAACCAAGGATAGGACCAAAATCCCCCCAAATCCAAAGCTAATTGGGAGAGATGAAGCACTATTCAAATAGAGCTTGAACATTGTCGTTCTCAAAAACTAAGGGGTGTGGAGATGACCCCCTAGACCATAACTGCGTTTCTTGCCCAATATTGTTTTCTAATGCTCCTGTTGAAGGTAATGATGTTAAGTAATGCTTGCTTCGTTATTTTCATTTGCTGATGTATGTATGGTTATGTGTTCTCATAAGCTTCACTCTTAAAATGTGTGATCATGTTTGTTCAAAAAAAAAAAAATTATGTGATCCTGTGATGTAAGGCCAAGTTTATGAACAAAAACTAATGGGTAATGAGTATAAATTAAGTATAATAACATTCTAGAGTTGATTCATGAGTAAAGAAGTAAAAAGTATATTTGATAATTTTGGGCTGGTTTTAAGTAGATGAGTTGTCTCTTATATTGCAATTCAAATTTTTCGATTACTAGAAGGGACAGGCTCGAGAGACCCGAGAAATTGAGGTTTAGGGAGACACATTACTCTTTCCACAAATTTTTAGGGGATGACAAATGTGAAAATAAGCAAAACAAAAAAAAGAGAAAAATGGCTAGATAATTCCAAACCAAGAACATAAGTGCTCCCATCTCAAGTTTTGCATAGAAAATTTGAGTTTTAAAAGAAAAAGAAAGAAAGAAGAGGTTGGTTGCTACTTGCTACTTGTGGCCAAATATTAGAAAGGCCCTCAAACTTCTTTCTACAAAAAATTGTAGTGGACATATTTTGGAGAATTTATTTGAATTTAAGTACATAACTTATACTTTTTGGTTATTAAGTTTAATGCCACCTAAAAGTTCAGTTATTAAATACATAAGTTAGTTTTAAATATTTTCTCATTACTTAATTGTTTTTGCTTGATTCATATATAACAGATTTTGTTTACTTTTTTCTTTTAAGATCTGTTCCTCTACTTGCAGAGTGGCCCAAACAACTCATCTACAACCTGTCCACCCCCAATGTTAGAATGGACTGCACCCAAAGGAAGAAGCCCAATAGTACCTGAAAGCTTGAAGTCCAGCCCAGCCCCAATCTAGCTCAGTGGGAGGTCAGTTCTAGATAAAGGAGCTCGGCCCCTTGTCGATCTTGAAACGCTCCCGTCGCGCCACATGTCTTGAGGGCAGGGAACCACTTCTGACACCCTAAACAAACACACACTCTCTGCCACAGAGAATATTGGTGTGCATAACCGCTCAAGGTCCATAGGTGCAGTGGCGTCACATGTCAAAGGTCACTAAAGAACAAAAGCAGAAGGACCCACAAAATCAGCAAAAATGAGGAAGGAGCCGTAAGAAATCCTAGAAGGATCACCTGTATAAACAAGACACTATTACACTATAGAGGGGGAACGATCATCACCTTCCTCATCACTTGCTCAATTATCTACACAGTTAAGATTTTATTCTCTAAGCATTTTTTGTAAAGGCTCTAATCCAACGGTACCATTGTAATAGCCTTCTTCAAGCAATATACAATCCCAATGAGTAAGAGACTCTTATAGTGGACGTAGCATTAGTCATTCAACTAAGGTGAACCACTTACGTAGTGTTTTTACAGTTTCAACCATTTCCAACTCATCTTTCTATTCTATCCCCTTTCTGGGCCATCAGATTGTAGTTTTGAACTTGGGCTAACATTTCTGAGCACCATCAATTACATATCATATATATATTAACCTGTGTCTGAAGGCACAGTGTAATGTGAATAATTTTCAAAGGAATGTTGGTAGCCATTGGATGAGTTTATTTAAGACAGTCAAATAAACTTATTGAAGTCTACTCTATTTTATATTATAGATATACTAATAATTGCCCGTACCTGAAGGCACTACGCTACTCGTAAAAAATTGTAAATCTTTTATCATAAATAAAGGTAACGTATAATACAATTTTAACAATACAACGATCAAATTGATATTGTTCAACCTGTATGCAAAACATATATAATCAAACTTTTATAAAATGAAAGTCACACTATAACTACTGCAACATATTAATTCAAAAATATGAAAAAATATAATTATTATTGATCAAACATCCATAATTTTAACATTTTTAATAAACTTTATCTCAAATTACAAAAAAAAAAAATAAATAAATATTTGTTTTTCTGCAGGTTTCTACCTAAAGTTCATAACATTATCTTTGCACCATTTTTTCAAAGTGAATTTGTATAACTTTTGTGAGAAAAACATCCAAAAATTTCACGTGAATTCTCATAAAGGTAAAAAAATTTGTTGAAAAATTAAAATCAATTTTTATTTGAGTTCAACTTAAATATTCGTAAAATTCAATCGAATTTAAGTTTGGTGAGATATTCTCACCCCATTTAATTTTTCATTATCAAACTACTAAATTCACCCCTTCTATACCTATCTCATTAGTAACTAAGTTCACCTCATGTTACATACACCCCATTTAATAAGTAAACTCACTTTATATTTTTGTCATAATTAGGGTTTCATTTTCTATTTCATCTCATGCACTCACAAAAATATTTTTTCAATATGAATTTTTTCATTGAGATACATGTTAGTATTACTTTTCAATTTAATTATATGCTTGGTTTCCTGTTTGTTGTATAAATTTTCATTATTTTCGGTATATTTTGATATCTTTGTAAAGTTTAATAATTTTTTATTTAGAATTTAGATATGTGTGTATATATATATATATGTATGCTTTTAGATTATTTATCATTTTTTTATCTTTTGTAGTTTTTGCATCTATGTTTGTTATTTTTTTTCTTGTTCATTTGTGTCTATGCTTGATACTTTTTTTTCATGTCAGGTTTTGCGTCTTGTGGTTTTATTTGTTCCTTCAATCTTTGGTTGGTTTTTGTTTTCCTTCTTGTTTCGGTTTGCTTCTTTCTTTTTTTTTTTTTTTTCCTTTTTTTGTTCTTTTCTTTTTAAAGGGGGTGTATGTAGCATGGGATAGGAATAGAGATTTGAAGGGTGGGAATGACCCCACCCTTTAAGTTTAAGCAAAAATTTATATTTTATACTCGACAGTCAAATTTAGCTCAATTCAAGTCTTAATCATAATTACGTCAAACCGAGAATTGAATTTAAGTTTAACTCAATTAATACTTTTATTTTAAACCTACAAACTAATTCTTATCTATTCTCGTTCACTGTGACGCCATAACTTCTTCTTCTTTTTTTTATTTAGTTTTTCTTTATTACTTTTACAATCAATTTCAACTTGAATATTTGTAAAATTTAAGCAAAATTAAGTTTAAGTAAAAATATATACTTTATACTCGACAATTAAATTCAGCTCAATTCAAATCTTAATTATAATCACTTCGAACTAATAATTGAGTAAACTGAAAGAATTCTTGTAATTTTTGGGTAGGAAAAAAATTTGGAGGAGGAATTTTGATCGTTTAATCAATAATCTTAAAACAATCTGAGTCGCAAAAAGTTCAAGACAAATAATGAAATAGAGAGATAGAGTTATAAGAGAGATATAAATCTTAGAATTGTAAAAAGAATGAATGTCTTGCTCAAAAAATTAGGAGAGGGAAGGAAATTTTGTATTAGAACCGTCGAATCAATATTTCTTCAATCAAAATGAGTCACGAAAAGCTAAAGACCAAGAAATCAAACTACTTTATTAAATAGAAATATATATATATATGTATAAAGATAGAGAGAAAGAGAGAGAGTTCTAATATAAAAAAACTCTAAAATTTAAGAATTTTAATTTCCAAATTAATCGATTTTCTTATCTAATTTTTTCAACAGTAACTATGATGATAGGGGTGTTTCGGTCTTTATACTCTAAAGTGTCCTTTTTGTCAAAAAAAAAATTGGGTTTGTACTTAAAACCAAATAAATTATAAAAGGTGTATTGGCTTCCAAAAAATCAGTGTTATTTGAACCGAAATGGACCGGTCGGTCGAACCGGTGAATCAGGCCCTAAACTAATTTTGTTCACCAAAAAGACCGTCTATGCAATCGAATAGCTAAACCGGACAGTTTTTGGCCAAAACCATTGAATTGGATGATTTCTAAAGCCGACCGGTTCAAAACTTAATACCAGCCTGATTTCTAAAGCCGACCGATTCAAAACTTAATACCAGCCACTTCATCTTCTGTATTCTTCGCCTTCGATTCTCCCAAATCCAGATCTCAAACAGAAGCCACACCACCCTAACTCCTTCTTAGCCATTGATCTCCTCCTCAATTGTGTAAGTTTTCTTTTCTCTCTCTCTCTCTCTCTCTCTCTCTAGCTACACACACAGACACAATTAGTAATACACACATATAGAGCTTTTGTAGTACATAGTTTACACACACAAATGTTGGGTCTTCTCCTCTTTTCTCTCAGTGAATCATTGACCCGTTTTTTTCTGTCAATTAGATGTTCGATTTAGTTATACCCATAAATTCGCAAAAATATAGCTCGGAAGATGGCCCAATGGGCCAACGCTTCAAAACATGCACGGCCAGATTGAATCAAAATAAACCGGGTTCTTTTTGTCTGTTGGTTTCACCTCTTTTTTCCTTTTTGGAAAAAATGTCATAGAGCCAATCACTTTATTGATTTTCTTCCCAGCCTACTTTCACCATTTGTAGGAGACTTTGCATGCTATTTGAGAGACGTTTGATATTGTTCTTTACTCATCAATCTATCATTATCTAAGTTACATTTTACATCCTCACTGCATAAATTCTAAGTTTGTTTGGTTCAAAGGAAATGGGAGAGAAGAGAAATTGCAAAAGAAAGAGTGGGAAAAGAAGGGTAAAATAAATTCTCTTTTTTGGTAAAAGAAAAATTGGAGTAAAATTAAAAGAAAAAACAAGAGAGGAAAACATGACTTGTTTTTTAAAACTTCATATAAAATGGAAATACTTTTTGGTTGTTTAAGGAAGGAAATAAGAAGTTTCCCTTCCCCCAAACATGTTTAACCAAAACCATATTTGACCTTTCCTCTGTAAATCATCTTCTGGAATGAGAATACTAGTGGAAAGCAACTATATGAAATTAAACATAAGAAGGAAATCTAACTTTCGTAGTCAATTTCACTTTGTATTATATTATATGACTAGGGCAAAGGGATCGAAAAAGAAATCACATTCAAATTAAAACCGAAAAGGATATCTGAAAGGTAAGTTTAGCACTGTTGGACATGGCCGGCAACAATCACCGAAAATACAAAATTCATTCAAAGGTTTCTGTTACACCAAACCAAACGCATGGTTATGAGTTTGGTTAGGATAAAATTGATAACATATATTTGATATACATGCAAGCAAAAATTGGTGGTCTGAACCATCAAATTAAACTTGTTTAAATTCTTCAAGGTACTTTCATACTATTCTTCATGTTGTCATCACATGTTTGAATAGAATTGGTACGGCTAACTCGTGTCCAAAATTAATGGTCTTTATTATGAAATGATCAGGTAACATGATTGCACATGAATAGTCATTTGTCATGTAGGCTAAAATTATCTAGACCAAATTGCAATGGGATTTTTTAATACTTGAATTTATTTTTTGGTTACCTTTATTTTTCAATATTAACTTAATGAGCATATGGCACTTTAAAGTTAGAATAGCAAAAGTTAGAAGATAGTTTGGTGCACTAGAAAAATAACTATTCATTAAACTAAGAAAACTTTTATTAATCAAGCATCATACTAACATTTTATTTAAGTACAACGTCAACAACCATTTGGCCGCCAGCATTAGACTATCAACCTTACTAATTATTGCTCCTTAGATTCCGTAATACCTTTATATATTTTTCACATAAACACCCACATCCCCCAAAATTGATAATGACTGGACTTTTTTCCTAAAGAGAATCCAAACCTTGATCATGATCATGACATGATGATAGGCATGACAATGACCACGCACCACCCATTACATGATTGTGCACCATCGTCGTCGTCCTGGCAGCCGCAGCGGCAGCGGCGACGGCGGTGGCCTCGATGATGACGGCGTCGGCTTGATGCTGGGACCCCAGAACTCTGGCGGTGGTGCTGGTTTTGGTTTTGGTGGTGGTGGTAGTGGTGGCGGCGGCATTATGATGTCGATGCTCTTGATGGTCTTCCCACCTTTCCAGCACAATTTGTCACGAATCTCTCTGGGCTGCAGCATACCACCCTGATCGTCACTGTGTTTTGCTTCTCATCATATTTTTGGTCTCTAATTTCTCTCATCACAAAAATTTCACATCACAAAAAAAGGAAAAAAAAAAACTCAGTTCTTATCCAAACATAAAGCCACAATGCACTGTTCATTAAATGACAAGACAAACATACTAAACCGAACCTAAACTGGATAATTTTTAAAAATTATTAGAAAAATCAAGACCAATGGTATAAAGACCTAATTCAATACGATTTTTAATTGCAGTCAATCCAACGGTGTAATTGATTCCAATTAGTATTTTTCAAAAAAAACCAATGAGTGGATATGCCCCCAGGCCACAACTGAATAACTACAACATGCAGGAAAAAAAAAAAAAAAGAAGAAGAAGATAAGAGTGGAGACTGACCAGGGAATTTGCAGAAAATTTTCTTGATCTTCTTGCGGCAGTGAGGGCACTGGAGATCAACCTTGAGCACCATTATTGTATCCTGTTTGTTGCATCAATTAAAACAAGAACGCAGATAGGAAGAACAATACAATCCAATCCAACACAAGTGTTTGCAGAAAAGAGAATTCAAAGGAAAAAATAACAGGAAGGAGCAGAATTAAGCTCTAGCAGGGGAGGAGCCAGAAAAAAATTTAGAGGGAAATCTAATCTAAATGAAGAACATACAACCAAGCCAACAAAAAAGAAAAATAAACAGAAACAAGGGAGGTAAATTGATTGATAGAGGGAATCTGATGAGATTTGCACATACCTTCTCAGCCATGGTGATCACTTTACTTTGGGAGTGACCAGATCTGAATTTCCCGAATGGTGGTGGTTTGATAACTAAGTGAGAGAGACTGAGTGAGAATGAGAGATCAATTAAAAGGTCATTATTTATGATGATCGAGTAAAGGGAACGAAATATCTCTTTCCTCTCTCTTATTTTTTTAAGCATGTTTAATAATATTTCACGTAGGTCGGTCATGATTGATTTTTCAATTATACTCAGACTGTGTTGTGTTCCTGTACAGGATAAGAACTGAATTGGATAGCGAGTAATGCTACTCTTTTTGTAATAGAAAATAGTATAAAATTAATAATTTGGGCTAAATATGAAAGTGATTATTAAACATATTTTTTATTTTTGTTTTTATAATTTATTAAATATAAACGACTATCAAACATATTTTTTATTTTTACTATAGAAAAAACAAAATCGTTATCACACTCTGCGTTAATGGAATGATTTCAAGGAGAAGAAAAGAGTGTAATTTAATACAAACGAGAAAAAAACGTGAGGACAAGCGTATACAAGGACACTGAATTTCGTGCGATCATCGAGATCGTCGGTATGTGTAAGGGAAGTGGGGGGCCTATCATTGTTATCCTTTACTCCCCCTCCCTCTTCCATTTAACATTGAAGCAAAAGCAATAATGATAATAAATAAAGAGCAATGTTATAATTTTTAAATAAAATTTAAAAAATTATAATTTGAATATATATTATTTATTAGATGGGTGAGTCCCATCATTTTTTTTAATGGAGCCTACTCGTTCCATACTCATCAAAAAAATAATATATATTTAGATTTTAATTTTTAAATTTTATTTGAATTATGCAATTTTTTTCATAAATAATTAGGTGCTTAGTTAGGTCATTTGCAATTATCAACTATTCACCCCTCACATGGCCGCCCGTTAGGAGTGCAACTTGGGTTGGGCAACCCGATTTCAACCCGAGCACAACCCGAAAAAATTTGAATTTGGATAAAAGTTTTTAATACTTGGGTCAAAAAATTTCAACCCGAATTTAATTTGGGTTGAACTTGGGTTGAGACCTCTTGAACCCGAGTTCAACCCGAATCCGACAAATTAAAAAAAAATTATATATATATATAAAACATTATCACTGATTTTTCATTTTTGTTCTATCGTTCTCTGTCTCTCTCGTTCTTTCAGCTTCTCTCGTTAAAAACTTGATTGAAGTTATTAGTTGTTAATTTAGGTGAATATTATGTAATATATGTATTAGGTTTAGAATAACAAATTTATTTTAGACTCTATCCGAATTGAACTCGTAAAATAACTCGAATTCAACCCGAGTCCGTCCGAATTAAACTCAGACAGTGCTCGGGTTGAGTTCTCCAACCCGAGGTAGGGTTAGGGTTAGGATTAAAGTTGAAAATCATATACCTAGGATTGAGTTAGAGTTAATTGTTCAATCCGCTCGAGTTGCGCCGCTACTGCCTGTAGACCAGTGTGTCCCAAGATGTACTGGCTTCCGTCCTCAAATATGAAATACCCTTTCGTTATGACTTTGTCTTTCGAGGGAAGTTGATTGAGTATTGGCCTTTAAACCTGTACCCTTTATTTCTTCCTTTTTTTATGCCATGAAAGGTTTTGATCATCCCAACTTGCGAATCGGATTTTGACAAATCTCAACTTAAGTTTGGTTTAAATTCTTTTGTCTAAATTGATCAGATTCAAAATTTTAACTAATAATATCCGAATTCTTCTAAGTTTTATCATATAATCACCCAATTTTATTAGTGTAGTGTCAATAAAGATGGTTTTAAATTGAATTCAAATCAAAATCATATCTATTCACAGGCATAACTGCTCATTCTGCATTTTAGCCCATTCATCGCGTGGCCCATGAAATACGTGTCTATAAAGGAGCCTTGAAAATAGTGGACATGGTGAGAGAGTCTGGTGCAGTGGCTTATTGTGGCTGGAAGTCATCCCCAACTCAAATTCCAGATGTCTTTATGAAATAAGATCTCACATATTGATGCTGCCTAATCTGGGGTACAGTTGTAATAGGCCCAACTTCAGAGGATCTAGGGGCCAATACTTGAGAATTTATCGGGCCAGGCCTTACATCAATACAATGGAAACCCCTATTCACGGCCCAAAAATAATGAATTACTCTTTCCCTATTCACGGCCCAAAAATAATGAATTACTCGAGCTCGACTCTGGTAGGACTCAACTTGAGCTCGAAACAAACTAAGGTCGATCAATTTATTAGACTCATTTAGAAAACATGCCTAAAAAGTTTAACTTGAGCTCACCAAACTTGACTTGTTTATATGTAAAATAGTCGAGTTACTCGAATTTAGCTTGTTTTAGACTCGACTCATTTTCTAAATAAGCCGAGCTTGAACAGTTTTTTAGATTCATTTAAAAAAAGGATCTCGAAAGACTTGATTCAATTATGAGCTCTAATGATACCATTGATATAGTGAAACCGATACAATAAATATTTTTTTGGAAAAATTTCATCTACATCCACTGTAATTAGATTTAAATTCAATGACACACCCTCTCGATTCTGAAATTTCACTATCACCCCCTGTCAATGTTTGTCGGGTTAAGGCGTTAACGATAATTTTTAATTTATAAAAATACTTCTAAATATTTTATAGTGTAAATTTTATCTACACCCCTTGTAAATAGACATAATTTTAACGACACACTATAAATAGACTTATCTTTAACAATACCCCCTTTCGATTCTAAAATTTCAGTGCACTTCCTTTTCTATTATATTAACATTTAGGTTTATCAATTTAATATTAATTTAATCAAATTAATGTCATTTATTTAATTTAAACTAAATTAACATTTCATCTCTTCAAATCAACACAAATTGATATTTAATTTTATCAAATTAGCATTTAGTTATATTAATTTTTTATTTTATTTCATCAAATTAATATTATTTCTTTAATTTAACATTAAATTATTATTTAATTTCATCAAATCAACACCAATTTGACATTTAATTTTATTAAATTAAAATTTAATATATTAAATTCCATTAATTTAACATTTAACCTTATTAAATTAATATCAGTTATTTAATTTAACAACAAATAAACATTCAATTTCATTAAAGTAATATTTAAATTTATTCAATTAATATTAAATTTTATCCAATCAACACTGAATATAAATATCAAATTAATACCAAAACTACCATTACTTATGTAAATATATTAAAATACGCTCAACCATTTTTCCATTATATATACCATACCCTTTGTTATTGTTAAAGGTCAAAAACAATCTGGTGTTGCTAGAAGACATAGGGGATTGAAGTCAGTCATTCTTCTTCAACTCGTTCTCTATAGTGATCGATCATTATATAAGTTGGTCAAAAAAAAAAAATTCTTGTAGATTTGAAAATATTTTTCATGCAATTTTTAAAAAAAAATTTCATGCAATTTTTTTCATGTAGATAGTTTTAATTTTTTTCATGAAATTTTTTACATGTAGTTTATTTTTTATTTTTTTCATGCAGATATTTTTAATTTTTTATGCAATTTTTTTTTAATTTTGTTCATGCACATTTTTTTAATTTTTTTCTGCCTTTTTGTTATGTCAATTTGTTGTGATGTATTATTGTAAGATTAATGTCTTATTCAATTATTGGTGGAGACAAAGACAGAGATTAATGTCTTTGTCAAAATCTCATCCGTTTATAATTCTTCTGTTATCGTATATCCCCCATAACGTCCCCTGACCACTCTTCACACATCACTCTTCATATATAAAATTTAAATATTATTTGATAAAATTTATAATAATTGAATAAATTTGGTCTTAATTTAATAAATTCAAAAAATTTATAGGCAAATCATTACTTTTTGTAATGATAGAGTTAAGAATTATCGTAAGGGTTGTGTATTTGATTTGAAAGTATAAACTAGAACAGAATATAGTGATGTTTTAAAATCAAAAAAGGGTATCATTAAATTTAAACTTAATTAAAGAGGGTGTGGATGAAATTTTTCGTTGTTTTTTTCCATTTGGCAGTCCCCAAACATGTATACACCAAGGCATGTACACACGCGTCCTTTTCTGGATGGTTGTCATCTCAAAATGGTCCCACAATATTCCCAATTTTCTTTTAAATATCCTGACAGACTTGATAGGTTTTGGTTTTGGTTTGGTTCCTAATCAAATCCGTGGAGCTTTTATCCTAACTCAAGTGTTTTTTAAACCTTATACCCCAAATATTGTAGTTTTCAAATTATTTTTCAAACTCGTGCAGTTTTAAAAAAGTCAGTTGACATTTTTAGAGTAAAAGACGTTAGTTAAAATAACGTTTTTTGTGTAAAAACGTTGTTCGAACAAACATCTTTTAAAATATTTTATTTTTTAAAAAACTCAAATAAAACGTTGGTTGAACCATCGTTTTTGTAAATATCCTTAAAAACGTTGATTGAATCAACATTTCTATGGTTGTTATTTGGCCCCTTTCTATTTCCCTTCTGCCTTCCTTCTATCATTTTTCCCAAATTACCTCATTCAAAATTCAAAATCACAAACCTTCATTCCACCATGAGCAACACCCCCACCAAGGCCACTGTCGCAGCACCACCACCAATCAAAATCACCACCATCACTATTCCACAGGCCCAACACCACCACCATCGAAAACCCACAGCCCCAGCACCACCACCATCAAAAACCCCTATCCCCAACACCACCACCACCACCACCATCCCAAACCCCCCATACCCAGCACCACCACCGTCCGAAATCACCTAGACCCACAAACCACTACCATCCTAACCCAGTCCCAGCCTTAGCCAAACCACCATCGACTATTTGTGGCCACCAATTTTCTAGGTTGAAGTCCATCGGAGTCGGTGATTTCTTCAACTAGATATGAGTTTTTTTCTTCAAGTCCATCGAACAAAATGTGCTACGTCTAATGTAGTGTTATTCAATACTTTATTATTCATATAGTTTTTTGTTACAAGTGCGTTGTGTTTAATGTAATTAACATCATAGAAATATGCTAAATCTTGGAGCAAGGATTTGATCTATTCAACGAGACTATCTCCTTTATTATATCGAATACAATAGAAGTTTGGTGATTGTAACTTTGTTGGGTTCAGATCTAGAGTAACTAACATGGGTACCAATCCTCATTATTTAGACAATGAAGATTGTTTGGAAGGGTTTGTCTTTATTAGTTCATGGTTTGGAAGGGTTTGTCTTGATTGAATTGGTCAAAATCTATTTTATGTGCATGTCTCTCTATCTTTTGTTTTTGTGTATAACAATGAGCTCAAAACCAACGGGGATGATGAAGGCAATGGTAATGGTGGTGGTGTAAGATTGTTAATGGATCAAGTCATCTCATGTTGCTAAGTGTTTTAGTTATGGTATGTTAAAATTTGGTCACTCTATAGGTAACACATAAAATGATAATAATAAATTTCATATCATGTCAAGTTTAAAGACGTTGAGAATAAATCTATCTCACAGTGAGTGTGAGAAAGTCAGTGTATTAATTATTTATAGTTAAAAGTACAAAACGCATACAAACTCATTTGATGGGTATGTGCACAATAACTATAAATCACAACGGTGGTGGTAGTGGTGGCGATGACGGTAGTGGTGGTGGTACAATAATGATGGTGGTGACAATAATGGTGGTAGCACAGTGATAGTGGCGGTGAGGACACAATGATAGTGGTGACGATGGTGGTGGCACAATAGTGGTGTTGATGGTGGTGGTAAAATAATGATGGTGGGGGCACAATAATGATGGTGGTGGCACAATGATAATGGTGGCGATGACACAATGATGGTGATGGTGGTGGTGGTGGCACAATAGTGGTGGTGATGGTAGCGATGACACAATGATGTGTAGTGGGGGTGACAATGACACAATGATAGTGACGGTGGTGGTGGAGGTGGTGGCAATGGTGGTGGCGGTGGCACAATGGTAGGGTGGCGGCAGCGATGATGGTGTTGGCAGCGACACAATGGTAATGATGGTTGTGGCGATGGTGATGGTGGTGGTGGTGGTAATGTCGATTGTGGTGGCACTAGTACAATGGTGGGGATGGTAGCGATGGAACAATGGTGGTGGTTGTGGTGGTGGCAACAACACAGTGGTGGTGACGGTGGTGGCAGCAATGGTGGTTGTAGTGATGATGGTGGTGCGGGTGACAAAATAATAGTGATGGCGGCAACGATAGTGATGGTGACAGTGGCACAATGGTGGTGGTGGTAGTGTTGGCGACAGTGGTGGTGATGGTGATGGTGGTGGTGGCGGTGGTGGTGGTGATAATGTTGGTGGTGGTAGCGATGACACAATGGTAGTGAGGGTATATTTGTCAATTATGAAAAATTGATAAAATCTTTAATTATAAACATTTTCAGCATTAAGTAATAAGTAAGTGGCTTGTTATTTAAAATTTTAGCTTATTTTTAAGAAGTGTTTAAAATATTAAGTAGTATGAGTTTTAGGTTATTAAACGGGTTTAATTTATTAAATGCTTAAAATATTTAATTTTAAGTCATAAGTGGTGTTATCAAATAGTCCTTAAATGACACAACAAGCCTGCAAGTGTAACTTTGGGCAATCCTAAGGGGCCTGCAACTCATTCAAAGCAATGGAATTAGTAATGTTATGGTGGAGATTGATCTACGAAGAACAGAAACTTCGTCAAGGTCAACGTACCCGTATCAGATACTCCATAATACGTATTGGATACGTCTCATCCATATCCGATAATTAATAAAATATGTGAATACTTCGCGGATACTTCTAAACATGGAATAAGATATATAACTTTCAATTTTAAATTATACCCCTTCTTTTGGAGTTCATATATAATATAAAAAAATGAGTCACTTACATTATACTTTTAAAAATAAATACTTGTAAAACCAACTAGTTAAATGTGATTATGATTCCTTTAATTGGTCATATTTATTTTATGAGCATATCATAATAAGACGATATTACATCTTTTTCACGGTAAAAATTACTAATTTCACTTATTAATGTTAAAAAATTATTGAAAAACTATAATTTTTAAGTCGTTAAATAATAGTAAAATATAAAATATATTTTATTATAAACGTATCATGATCGTACCCGTATCTTTTTTTTTAAGTTTTGTCGTATTTTCGTATCCGTATCGTATCGTACTCGTGTCAAATATCCGTATTCATGCTTCCTAGAGATTGATTCTTTGGAGGCTGCAAGACTCCTTTCTCACGATATTGAGGAATCACATCCAAGCACATCATTATTGGTAAGATGCAAAAATATGATGACTGAGATTCAGATTCCTATCATACACACATTCAGTGAAGGAAACCAATATACAGATGCATCGGCAAATCTAGAAATGCAACAAGAGGAGCTATTTGTGGAATTTGACTCCCCTCCACACCAGATTATAAATAACCTCATGGTCGACTCAACTAGTGTCGTTTTTATTAGTGTTTTTATTTTACTTTCCAATGTATCAAAAAAAAATTATAAATTAGAATAGAAATTACTTATGTCAATTAAAATTTTAAATTAATTTTTTTATTAATTTAGTCTTTCAACTATGTATTTTAGCTAAATATACCTATTTCGTCAGATTTTTTTACCAACTTTATCGGAACACCTCAAGTGCACCTCACATGAATTAAGAAGTTAGAAGTATCTAAGACTATAATGCGGTGTACACTTGTGAAATGTTACATTGAAGTTGACAACAAATCTCCTCAATGAATAATTAATATGACATTGTTATTAAGACAACTCACTAAAGATACGTACAAGTCTCAAACAAATCCGTTCAATTGAAAAAGACATTCTTAACCCCCACCCCCCCCCCCCCCCCCCCCCCANCAAACAAATCCGTTCAATTGAAAAAGACATTCTTAACCCCCCCCCCCCCCCCCCCCCCCCCAAAAAAAAAAAACACAATTGATACACGGAACCAATTACAAAAAAGGATTTTTTGCACTTTATATTTTAAAGAATTTTAAGATTTTTATTTTGTATTTTTAAAGATTAAATTTGTTATATTATACACTAAATATATTAAAAGTATTGTAATATAATCTTTTTGTTAATTTTTCTTGTTTTTTTTTAAAAGTCAATCAATTAACGCTGACAGAAAAACTAACAAAAAGTTAATAAAAAGTTCACATTACAATACTTTTGATACATTAACAAAAAGATCCAATACAAAAAATTTAAACTTTAAGAACATAAAATAAAAACCTTAAAATCTTTCAAAATATAAAATACAATTCGCTCAACAAAAATTGAAGAAGAAAATGGGCGTACAATGTCGTACCATATTATCTTTTGTTTTCAGGTCAAAGTTTGGCGATGAGATTCACATGTTGGGCTTGGAAGGCGTAAATGCATTCATATTGGACGGTTTTCAGATTAAAATTTAAAGTAGTTTTCAATTAAACTTCTCTAGAAATGCGCCATAGGTGCTTCTAAAGCAATTCATGGTTCCAAAAAGTCGTCTATTTTGTCACTTTCAGTGAATCTACGAAGAAAAAGTTCGTCACCATTGCTAGAGAGTTCTATTGGAAACATCATCTGGATGGTGATTGCACATTGCAAGGTGAATTCAAATTTGGGACTGCCCTCCACTGTAGGGCATTTAAAGAATTCCATTGTAGAAATAAACAAAGATTTTGTTGAAGAAATAAAAGGTGATGAAGGGTCTTTGAAAGTTGGTGAGCATCTCAAAGAAATGGCTCAACTGTATTCCAATCCTGACGCTGATTACTTTCTTGTCACTAGTTGGTGTAACTTTGGCCTTCATGACACTAATTTCGGGTGGGGAAAACCTAAATGGTGGTGTATAAGCACTCTGAGCACAAATACCCCAGTTTTGTCTAATGTCATATTTCTAGTGGATACAAAAGTGGGTGATGGAATTAAAGCTTGGGTTTGCCTAAGTGAACAATACATGGCTGTATTCGAGTATGATCTAGAGCTCCTCGCATTCGCTTCCTTGGATCCTAGTCCTCTTGAACATGATAACCAAGGATAGGACCAAAATTCCCCCAAATCCAAAGCTAATTCGGAGAGATGAAGCACTATTCAAATAGAACTTGAACATTGTCGTTCTCAAAAACTAAGGGGTGTGGAGATGACCCCCTAGACCATAACTGCGTTTCTTGCCTAATACTGTTTTCTAATGCTCCTGTTGAAGTTAATGTTGTCTAGTAATGCTTGCTTGGGTATTTTCATTTGCTGATGTAAATATGGTTATGTGTTCTCATAAGCTTCACTCTTTAAATGTGTGATCATGTTTGTTCAAAAAAAAAAAAAATTGTGTGATCCTGTGATGTAAGGCCAAGTTTATGAACAAAAACTAATGGGTAATAAGTATAAATTAAGTATAATAACATTCTAGAGTTGATTTATGAGTACAGAAAGAAAAAATATATTTGATAATTTTGGGCTAGTTTTAAGTAAATGAGTTGTCTCTTAAATTGCAATTTAGATTTTTCAATTACTAGAAGGGACAAGCTCCAGAGACCCGAGAAATTGGGGTTTAGGGAGACACATTACTCTTTCCACAAATTTTTAGGGGATGACATATGTGAATATAACCAAAACAAAAAAAAAGAAGAGAAAAGTGGCTAGATAATTCCAAACCAAGAACATAACATAAGTGCTCCCATCTCAAGTTTTGCATAGAAAATTTGAGTTTTAAAAGAAAAAGAAAGAAAGAAGAGGTTGGTTGCTACTTGCTACTCGTGGCCAAATATTAGAGAGGCCCTCAAACTTCTTTCTACAGAAAACTGTAGTGGATATATTTTGGAGAATTTATTTGAATTTAAGTACAAAACTTATACTTTTGGGTTATTAAGTTTAATGCCACCTAAAAGTTCAGTTATTAAAAACACAAGTTAGTTTTAAATATTTTCTCATTACTTAATTGTCTTTGCTTGATTCATATATAACAGATTTTGTTTACTTTTTTCTTTTAAGATCTGTTTCAACATTTTTTAGGATCTGTCTATCTATATATATATATATATAAGTTTTGAAATTGGTTACTGATAATAATGGAATTTTGGGTATAGGCCACCCTAATCAAGAGCCCAATAGGCCCAGGAGGCCTCTACTTGTAAAGTGGCCCAAACAACTCATCCACAGCCTGTCCACCCCCAATGTTAGAATGAATTGCGCCCAAAGGAAGAAGCCCAACAGTATCTGAAAGCTTGAAGTCCAGCCCAGCCCCAATCCAGCTCAGTGGGAGGTCAGTTCAAGATAAAGGAGCTCAGCCCCTTGTCGATCTTGAAATGCTCCCGTCACGCCACATGTCGTGAGGGTAGGGGACCACTTCTGACACCCTAAACGAACACACACTCTCTGCCACAGAGAATATTGGTGTGCATAACCGTTCAAGGTCCATAGGTGCAGTGGCGTCACATGTCAAAGGTCACTAAAGGACAAAAGCAGAAAGACCCACAAAATCAGCAAAAAGGAGGAAGGAGCCGTAAGAAATCCTAGAAGGACCACCTATATAAACAAGACACTATTACACTACAGAGGGGGAATGATCATCATCTTCCTCACCACTTGCTCAATTATCTACACAGTTAAGATTTTATTCTCTAAGCATTTTTTGTAAAGGCTCTAATCCAACGGTACCATTGTAATAGCCTTCTTCAAGCAATATACAATCCCAATGAGTAAGAGACTCTCTTATAGTAGACGTAACCTTAGTTATTCAGCTAAGGTGAACCACTTATGTAGTGTTTTTACAGTTTCAACCATTTCCAACTCATCTTTCTATTCTATCCCCTCTCTGGGCTATCGGATTGTAGTTCTGAACTTGGGCTAACATTTTCAAGCACCATCAGTTACATATCATATATATATTAACCCATGTCTGAAGGCACAGTGTAATGTGAATGATTTTTAAAGGGATGTTGGTGGCCGTTGGATAAATTTATTTAAGACAGTCAGATGAGTTTATTGAAATCTACTCTATTTTATATTATAGATATACTAGTAATTGTCCGTACCTAAAGGTACTATGCTACTCGTAAAAAATTGTAAATCTTCTTTCATAAATAAAGGTAACGTATAATACAATTTCAACAATACAACGATCAAATTGATATTGTTCAACCTCTATGCAAAACATATATAATTAAACTTTTATAAAATGAAAGTCACACTATAACATATTAATTCAAAAATATGAAAAAAAATATAATTATTATTGATCAAACATCCATAATTTTAACATTTTTAATAAACTTTATCTCAAATTTCAAAAAAAAAAAATAACTATCTGTTTTTCTACAGGTTTCTATCTAAAGTTCATAACATTATCTTTGCACCATTTTTCCAATGTGAATTCGTATAACTTTTGTGAGGAAAACGTCCAAAGTTTCACGTGAATTCTCATAAAGGTAAAAAAATTTGTTAAAGAATTAAAATCAGTTTTTATTTGAGTTCAACTTAAATATTCGTAAAATTCAATCGAATTTAAGTTTGGTGACATATTGTCATCCCATTTAATTTTTCATTATCAAACTACTAAGTTCACCCCTTCTATACCTATCTCATTAGTAACTAAGTCCACCTCATGTTACATACACCTCATTTAATAAGTAAACTCACCTTACATTTTGTCATAATTAGGGTTTCATTTTCAATTTCATCTCATGCACTCACAAAAATATTTTTTCAATATGAATTTTTTTCATTGAGATACATGTTAGTATTATTTTTCAATTTAATTTTATGTTTGATTTCTTGTTTGTTGTATAAATTTTCATTATTTTCGGTATGTTTTGATATCTTTGTCAAGTTTAATAATTTTTTATTTAGAATTTAGATATGTGCATATATATATATATATATGTATGCTTTTAGATATTTATTATTTTTTTATCTTTTGTAGTTTTTGCATCTATGTTTGTTATTTTTTTCTTGTTCAATTGTGTCTATGTTTGATACTTTTTTTTCATGTCAGGTTTTGCATCTTGTGGTTTTGTTTGTTCCTTCAATCTTTGATTGGTTTTTTTTTTTCATTCTTGTTTCAATTTGCTTCTTTTTTTTTTTTTCCTTTTTTCGTTCTTTTCTTTTTAAGGGGGGGGGGTGTATGTAGCATGAGGTGGGAATAGAGATTTGAAGGGTGGGAATGACCCCACCCTTTAAGTTTAAACAAGAATTTATACTTTATACTCAACAGTCAAATTTAACTCAATTCAAGTGTTAATCATAATTACGTCAGACCGAGAATTGAATTTATGTTCAACTCAATTAACACTTTTATCTTAAACCTACAAACTAATTCTTATCTATTCTCGTTCACTGTGACGCCATAACTTCTTCTTCTTTTTTTTATTTAGTTTTTCTTTATTACTTTTACAATCAATTTCAATTTGACTTCAACTTGAATATTTGTAAAATTTAAGCAAAATTAAGTTTAAGTAAGAATATATATTTTATACTCGACAATTAAATTCAGCTCAATTCAAATCTTAATCATAATCACTTCGAACTGATAATCAAGTAAAATGAAAGAATTCTTGTAATTTTTGGGCAGGAAAAAAATTTGGAGGAGGAATTTTGATCGTTTAACCAATAATCTTAAAACAATCTGAGTAGCAAAAAGTTCAAGACAAATAATGAAATAGAGAGATAGAGTTATAAGAGAGATAGAAATCTTAGAATTGTGGAAAGAATGAATGTCTTGCTCAAAAAATTAGGAGGGGGAAGGAAATTTCGTATTAGGACTGTCGTATCAATATTTCTTCAAGCAAAATGAGTCACGAAAAGCTAATGACCAAAAAATCAAACTACTTTGTTAAGTAGATATATATATATATATATATATATATATATATATATATATATATATATATATATATAGAGAGAGAGAGAGATATGT
>CAUOFW020006057.1:1265517-1296107 GCA_963454935.2 Ilex paraguariensis | reverse complement strand
TATATATATATATATATATATATATATATATATATATATATATAGAGAGAGAGAGAGAGAGAGAGAGAGAGTTCTAATATAAAAAAACTCTAAAATTTAAGAATTTTAATTTTCAAATTAATCGGTTTCCTTACTAATTTTTTCAACAGTAACTGTGATGATAGGGGTGTTTCGGTCTTTATACTCTAAAGTGTCGTTTTTGTCAAAAAAAAAAATTTGGGCTTGTGCTTAAAGTCAAATAAATTATAGAAGGTGTATTGGCTTCCAAAAAATCAGTGTTATCTGAACCAAAATTGACCGGTCGGTCGAACCGGTGAATCAGGCCCTAAACCGATTTTGTTCACCAAAAAGACTGTCTATGCAATCAAACAGCTAAATCGGACGATTTTTGGCCAAAACTATTGAACTGGATGATTTCTAAACCCGACCGGTTCAAAACTTAATACCAGCCACTTCATCTTCTGTATTCTTCGCCTTCGATTCTCCCAAATCCAGATCTCGAACAGAAGCCACACCACCCTAACTCCTTCTTAGCCATTGATTTCCTCCTCAATTGTGTAAGTATTCTTTGCTCTCTCTCTCTTTCTAGCTACACTCACACACAGATACAATTAGTAATACACACATATAGAGCTTTTGTAGTACATAGTTTACACACACAAATGTTGGGTCTTCTCCTCTTTTCTCTCAATGAACCATTGACCCGATTTTTCTATCAATTCAATGTTCGATTTAGTTATGCTCATAAATTCGCAAAATATAGCTCGGAAGATGGCCCGATGGGCCAACGCTTCAAAACATGCACGTCCAGATTGAATCAAAATAAACTGGGGTTCTTTTTGTTTGTTGATTTCACCTCTTTTTTCTTTTTTGGAAAAAATGTCATAGAGCCAATCACTTTATTGATTTTCTTCCCATGCCTACTTTCACCATTTGTTGTAAAGGAGACTTTGCATGCTATTTGAGAGACGTTTGATATTGTTCTTTACTCATCAATCTATCATTATCTAGGTTACATTTTACATCCTCGCTGCATAAGTTCTAAGTTTGTTTGGTTCAAAGGGAAGGGGAGAGAAGAGAAATTGAAAAAGAACGAGTGGGAAAAGAAGGGTATAAATTCTCTTTTTTGGTAAAAGAAAAATTGGAGTAAAATTAAAAGAAAAAACAAGAGAGGAAAACATGACTTGTTTTTTAAAACTTCATATAAAATGGAAATACATTTTTGTAGTTTAAGGAAGGAAATAAGAAGTTTCCCTTCCCCCAAACATATAAGTTGTAAAATTATCAACGAAGGTGGTTTGGTGTGAAAAAAGAAGACAGTTGAGATTCACCAATACCCTGCTCTTATCATTCCGTTTAAAACACAATCATCAAACGTGATCCAAATTTTCTTTAACCAAAATCACATTTGACCTTTCCTCTGTAAATCATCTTCTGGAAAGAGAGTATTAGTGGAAAGCAACTATAAGAAATGAAACATAAGAAGGAAATCTAACTTTCGTAGTCAATTTCGCTTTGTATTATATTATAAGACTAGGGCAAAGGGATCAAAAAAGAAATCACATTCAAATTATGTGATTGTTGCTGGACATGACCGGCAACAATCACATAAAATACCAAATTCATTGAAAGGTTTCTGTTACACCAAACCAAACGCATGGTTATGAGTTTGGTTAGGATAAAATTGATAACATATATTTGATATACATGCAAGCAAAAATTGGTGGTCTGAACCATCAAATTAAACTTGTTTAAATTCTTCAAGGTACTTTCATACTATTCTTCATGTTGTCATCACATGTTTGAATAGAATTGGTACGGCTAACTCGTATCCAAAATTAATGGTCTTTATTATGAAATGATCAGGTAACATGATTGCACGTGAATAGTCATTTGTCATGTAGCTTAAAATTATCTAGACCAAATTGCAATGGAATTTTTTAATACTTGAATTTATTTTTTGGTTACCTTTATTTTTCAATATTAACTTAATAAGCATATGGCACTTTAAAGTTAGAATAGCAAAAGTTAGAAGATAGTTTGATGCACTAGAAAAATAGCAATTCATTAAACTAAGAAAACTAGTATTAATGAAGCATCATACTAACATCTTATTTAAGTACAACGTCAGCAACCATTTGGCCGCCAACGTTAAACTACCACCTTTATTCATTATTGTTCCATAAATTCTGTAATACCTTTATATATTTTCTACGGAAACACCCACTTCCACCCACAATTGATAATGACTAGACTTTTTTCCCAAAGAGAATCCAAAGCTTGATCATGATCATGACATGATGATGGGCATGACAATGACCACGCACCACCCATTACATGATTGTGCACCATCGTCGTCGTACTGGCAGCCGCAGCCGCAGCCGCAGCGGCAGCGGCGACGGCGGTGGCTCGATGATGACGGCGTCGGCTTGATGCTGGGACCCCAGAACTCTGGCGGCGACACTGCTGGTGGTGGTGGTGGTGCTGGTTTTGGTGGTGGTGGTAGTGGTGGCGGCGGCGGCGGCGGTGGCATTATGATGTCGATGCTCTTGATGGTCTTCCCACCTTTCCAGCACAATTTGTCACGAATCTTCTCTGGGCTGCAGCATACTACCCTGATCGTCACTGTGTTTTGCTTCTCATCATATTTTTGGTCTCTAATTTCTCTCATCACAAAAATTTCACATCACAAAAAAAGGAAAAAAAAAAACTCAGTTCTTATCCAAACATAAAGCCACAATGCACTGTTCATTAAATGACAAGACAAACATACTAAACCGAACCTAAACTGGATAATTTTTAAAAATTATTAGAAAAATCAAGACCAATGGTATAAAGACCTAATTCAATACGATTTTTAATTGCAGTCAATCCAACGGTGTAATTGATTCCAATTAGTATTTTTCAAAAAAAACCAATGAGTGGATATGCCCCCAGGCCACAACTGAATAACTACAACATGCAGGAAAAAAAAAAAAAAAAGAAGAAGAAGATAAGAGTGGAGACTGACGAGGGAATTTGCAGAAAATTTTCTTGATCTTCTTGCGGCAGTGAGGGCACTGGAGATCAACCTTGAGCACCATTATTGTATCCTGTTTGTTGCATCAATTAAAACAAGAACGCAGATAGGAAGAACAATACAATCCAATCCAACACAAGTGTTTGCAGAAAAGAGAATTCAAAGGAAAAAATAACAGGAAGGAGCAGAATTAAGCTCTAGCATATTTTAATATATTTTTTTTAATAGACCGTTTATAAATTTTTATTTATTGAAATTATACTTAATACTTTTTAAACATAAAAATTTAAAAATCGATATACATTACATGAACAAAAATAATAATTAAAACTTCTTATCGAGAATGCGATTAATTATTATCACTTACAATTGACCCTAATATATTTTTACTATTTGAAAAAGTTATAAATTAATTTTATTAACAATATTTCTTTTATATATAAAATTACGGTAATAATCTTCGATTTATGATTCTATAGTTTATTGCATAACGACATACGTTTTTTATAATTAAATAACCCTACAATTTTAAAAAATTATAAAATAACATCAATATTTCAAAACATATTCGGACATGTTTGAAACATATCTAAAAATTAAAAATAATATTAGTTGCACCTAATTTGATATTTAATTGAAGGAGATTCAATGGTCTGTGACCATTAGATAGATAGTAGAATTTATTAAATATTAAAACTCATTATTATACTTAATATAGCAACGTACTAAGTCATTAAATTATATTTCAATAGCATTGCTTAAAAAGTTAATAATTATTGAGGTAGAGGTCTATTACAATCAATATAATCAATACACAATATTATAGTGGACACAATTAAATATGTCTAAATTTTATTTCAAAAAATACATAGTTAATATTAAGCAAAAAAATTGAGGGGAGCGTGTGCCCACCCTAGCCTAAGGGTGGCTTTCGCCCCTGAGCTCTAGCATGCTCTAGCATGCAAAATTTGGAGGGAAATCTAATCTAAACGAAGAACATACAACCAAGCCAACAAAAAAGAAAATTAACCAGAAACAAGGGAGGAAAATTAATCGATAGAGGGAATCTGATGAGATTTGCATATACCATCTCAGCCATGGTGATCACTTCACTTTGGGAGTGACCAGATCTGAATTTCCAGAATGGTGGTGGTGGTGGTTTGATAACTAAGTGAGAGAAACTGAGTGAGAATGAGAGATCAATTAAAAGGTCATTATTTATAATGATCGATTACAATACTGTATAGGAGACGAAATATCTCTTTCTTCTATCTTATTCTTTTGACACATGTTTAATAAAATTTCACGGGGATGTTCATGATTGGTTTTTCAATCATGTCTCTGACTATGTTGTGGGTCCTGTACAGGATAAAAAGTGGATTGGATAGCAAGTTGTCGTTGGAGGAAAAGAGCTCATAATGAATATTTGTTCTTTCTTTCCTCCTTTCTTTTTTTTTTTTTATTCATTCTTTCATTTTCTTTTCATCTTCTGTTGAAATCTTAAGAAGTATAGCTTAATAGATGTGTTGGAATAAAGAATTTTGAGTTATTTTTGTAATAGAAAATAATATAAAACTAATAATTTGGGTCAAATATGAAAATCGTTACTAAACATATTTTTTATTTTTGTTTTCATAATTTGTTAAATATAAATGACTATCAAACATATTTTTTATTTTTTATTTTTACTATAGAAAAAACAAAAAAAAAATATTTTTTATTTTTTTAAAACACAAAAACAAAAATATTATCAAATTTAATGGAATGACTTCAAGGAGAAGAAAATAGTATAATTTAATACAAACGAGACCAATAAGTGAGGACACGCGTATACAAGGACACTGAATTTCGTGCGATCATTAAGATCGTCGGTATGTGTAAGGGAAGTGGGGGGCCTATCATTGCTGATCCTTTACTCCCCCTGACTCTTCCATTTAACATTGAAGCAAAATAATGATAATAATAATAAATAAAGAGAAATGTTACAAAATTTAAAAAATTCTAATTCAGATACATATTATTCATTAGTTGAATAGTAATATTATGTTGATCAAATTTGGAGTCCAAATGATATGACAGCATATTATTTGGAGTCTTTATTGGGGTTCAAATGACATGATACTAAATAAAAAAACTCAAGTCAGTTGTCATGTCATTTGGACTTTAAATTTAGTCCTAAAATTTGGTCAATGTAGCATTACTGTTAAATGAGTCAGTCTCATCAATTTTTTCAATGGAGCCTATTCATTCCACACTCATCCAACAGACGATATACATTTAAATTTTAAACTTTATATGAGTTCTGTAGTATTTTTCATAAATAATTAGGTCAGTTGCAATTATGGGCCACGCACCGCACCCCTCACATGGCTGCCCATAGAGATGTACTGGCTTCTGTCTTCAAATATGAAATACCCTTTCGTTATGACTTTGTCTTTCGAGGGCAGTTGATTGAGTATTGGCCTTTAAATCTGTACCCCTTATTTCTTCCTTTTTTTATGCCATGAAAGGTTTTGATCATACCAACTTGCGAATCGGATTTTGACAAATCTCAACTTGAATTTGGTTTAAATTTTTTTGTCTAAATTGACCAGAATTTTAACTAGTTATATCTGAGTTCTTCTAAGTTTATCATATAATCACCCAGTTTCATTAATGTAGTATCAATAAATATGATTTTAAATTGAATTCAAATCAAAATCATATCTATTCACGGGCATAACCGCTCATTCTGCATTTTAGCCCATTCATCGCGTGGCCCATGAAATACGTGTCTATAATAAAGGAGTCTTGAAAATAGTTGATATGGTGAGAGAGTCTGGTGCAGTGGCTTATTGTGGCTGGAAGTCATCCCCAACTCAAATCCAGAGGTGTTTATGAAATAAGATCTCCCAGATTGATGCTGCCTAATCTTCGGTACAGTTGTAATAGGCCCAACTTCAGGGGATCTAGGCGCCAATACTTGCGTAGTTATCGAGCCAGGCCTAACATCAATACAAAGGAACCCCCTATTCACCGCCCAAAAATAATGAATTACTCAAGCGCGACTCTGGTAGGACTCGACTTGAGCTTGAAACAAGCTAAGGTTGATCAATTTGTTAGACTCATTTAGAAAACGTGCCTAAAAAGCTTAACTTGAACTCACCAAACTCGACTTGTTTATATGTAAAATGGTCGAGTTACTCGAATTTAGCTTGTTTTGGGCTCAATTCGTTTTCTAAATAAGTCGAGCTTGAACAGTTTTTTAAATTCATTCAAAAAAATGACCTCGAAATACTTGATTTAATTATCAGCTCTAATGACACCATTGATATAGTGAAACCAATACAATAAATATTTTTTTTTGGAAAATTTCATCCACATCCCCTGTAATGAGGTCTAAATTCAATGACACACTCTCTCGATTCTAAAATTTCACTATCACCCCCTATCAATGTTTGTCGGGTTAAGGTGTTAACGACAATTGTTAATTTATAGAAATACTCATAAATATTTTATAGGGTAAATTTTATCCACACCCCCTGTAAATAGACATAATTTTAACGACTCCCTCTATGAATAGACCTATTTTTAACAATATCCCCTCCCGATTTTAAAATTTCAATGCACTCCCTTTTAGTTCCATTATATTAACATTTAGGTTCATCAATTTAATATTTAATTTTATCAAATTAGTGTCATTTATTTAATTCAAACTAAATTAACATTCTATCTCTTCAAATCAACACAAATTGATATTTAATTTATCAAATTAGCATTTAGTTATATTAATTTTTTATTTTATTTTATCAAATTAATATTATTTCTTTAATTTAACATTAAATTATTATTTAATTTCATCAAATCAACACCAATTTGACATTTAATTTTATTAAATTAAAATTTAATATATTAAATAGAAGATTATATGCCATTAATTTAACATTTAACCTTATAAAATTAATGTCAATTATTTAATTTAACACCAAATGAACATTCAATTTCATTAAAGTAATATTTAAATTTCTTCAATTAATATTAAATTATCAAATCAACACTGAATATAAATGTCAAATTAACACCAAAACTACCATTACTTATGTAAATATATTAAAATACGCTTAACTTTTTTCCCATTATATATACCATACATTTTGTTATCGCTAAAGGTAAAAAACGATCTGGTGTTGCGGGAAAAAACAAAGGGTATTGAAGTCAGTCATTCTTCTTCAATTCGCTCTCCATAGTGATCGATCATTACATAAGTTGGTAAAAAAAAAAAANTTATCAGCTCTAATGACACCATTGATATAGTGAAACCAATACAATAAATATTTTTTTTTGGAAAATTTCATCCACATCCCCTGTAATGAGGTCTAAATTCAATGACACACTCTCTCGATTCTAAAATTTCACTATCACCCCCTATCAATGTTTGTCGGGTTAAGGTGTTAACGACAATTGTTAATTTATAGAAATACTCATAAATATTTTATAGGGTAAATTTTATCCACACCCCCTGTAAATAGACATAATTTTAACGACTCCCTCTATGAATAGACCTATTTTTAACAATATCCCCTCCCGATTTTAAAATTTCAATGCACTCCCTTTTAGTTCCATTATATTAACATTTAGGTTCATCAATTTAATATTTAATTTTATCAAATTAGTGTCATTTATTTAATTCAAACTAAATTAACATTCTATCTCTTCAAATCAACACAAATTGATATTTAATTTATCAAATTAGCATTTAGTTATATTAATTTTTTATTTTATTTTATCAAATTAATATTATTTCTTTAATTTAACATTAAATTATTATTTAATTTCATCAAATCAACACCAATTTGACATTTAATTTTATTAAATTAAAATTTAATATATTAAATAGAAGATTATATGCCATTAATTTAACATTTAACCTTATAAAATTAATGTCAATTATTTAATTTAACACCAAATGAACATTCAATTTCATTAAAGTAATATTTAAATTTCTTCAATTAATATTAAATTATCAAATCAACACTGAATATAAATGTCAAATTAACACCAAAACTACCATTACTTATGTAAATATATTAAAATACGCTTAACTTTTTTCCCATTATATATACCATACATTTTGTTATCGCTAAAGGTAAAAAACGATCTGGTGTTGCGGGAAAAAACAAAGGGTATTGAAGTCAGTCATTCTTCTTCAATTCGCTCTCCATAGTGATCGATCATTACATAAGTTGGTAAAAAAAAAAAAATTCTTGTAGATTTGTAAATATTTTTCATGTGGATTTTTTAAAATTTTTTCATGCAATTGTTTTAAATTTTTTTCATGAAGTTTTTTTTAAAATTTTTTTTTCATGTAGATGGTTTTAATTTTTTTCATGAAATTTTTTTTTAAAAATTTCATGCAGTTTTTTTTTATAATTTTTTTCATGCAGATATTTTTAATTTTTTTCATGTAAATTTTAAAAAAATTTTATGTAATTTTTTTTTAATTTTGTTCATGCACAATTTTAAAAAAAAATTTTGCCATTTTGTTATGTCAATATGTTGTGATTTATTATTGTTGGATTGATGTCTTCTTCAATTATTGGTGGAGACAAAGACAGATTAATATCTATGTCAAAATCTCATTCATTTCTAATTCTTTTGTTATCATCTGTCTTTCACAACATCACCTGATCACTCTTCACACATCACCCTTCATATATAAAATTTAAATATTATTTAATAAAATTTATAATAATTGAATAAATTTGATCTTAATTTGATTAAATTTAAAAACTTTATAGGCAAATCATTACTTTTTGTAATGACAGAGTTAAAAATTACCGTAAGAGTTGTGTATTTGATTTGAAAGTATAAACTAGAAGAGAGTGTAGTGATGTTTTAAAATCGAAAAGAGGTGTCATCAAATTTAGACCTAATTAAAGAGGGTATGCATGAAATTTTTTCTATTTTTTTCCGTTTGGCAGTCCCAAACATGTATACACCAAGACAGGAATGGAGGTCAATCAGCTTTGGCCTTTCTCACTTTTCTTTCTTGCCACTTAGATTTCTTTGGAGACCCGAAGACGATAATTCTTATCACCGCACACGCGTCCTTTTCTGGATGGTTGTCATCTCAAAATGGTCCCACAATATTCCCAATTTTCTTTTGAAGATCCTGACAGACTTGATAAGTTTTGGCTTTGGCTTTGGTTTTGGTTTGGCTCCGAATCATATCCGTGGAGGTTTTATCCTAATTCAAGTGTTTTTTAAATCTTATATCCAAAATATTGTAGTTTTCAAATTATTTCTCAAACTCATGCAGTTTTAAAAACGTCAGTTAAAGCTTTTAGAGTAAAAGACGTCAGTTAAAATGATGTTTTTTTGTATAAATGTGTTGTTCGAACAAACGTCTTTAAAAATATTTTATTTTTTTTAAAAAGTCAGATAAAACGTTAATTGAACTAACATTTTTGTAAATATCCTTAAAAACGTTGGTTCAACCAACATTTTTATGATTGTTATTTGGTTCCTTTCTCTTTCACTTCTGCCTTCCTTCTATCATTTTTCTCAAATTGCCTCATTCGAAATTTGAAATCATAGACTTCCATTCCACCACGAGCAACACCACCACCACCAACCGAAAACCACCACCATCACTATTCCATAGGCCCATAACTGCCACCATTGGAAACCCACAACTCCAGCACCACCACCATCAGAAACCGACAAACCCAACACTACCACCATCGGAAACCCACAGCCCCAGCACCACCACCATCCAAAATCACCTAGATCCATAACCATCACCATCCCAACCCCAGCAAAAACACCATTGACTGTTTGTGGCCACCGATTTTCTAGGTTGAAGTCCATCGAAATCGGTGATTTCTTCCAACCAGGTGTGCTTTTTTTTCTTCTTGAAGTCCATTGAACAAAATATGCTACGTCTAATGTATTGTTATTCAATACTTTATTATTCAGATAGTTTTTTGTTACTAGTGCGTTGTGTTTAATGTAATTAACATCTTAGAAAAATGCTAAATCTTCGAGCAAGGATTTGATCTGTACGATGGGGCTATCTCCTTTATTATATCGAATACATTAGAAGTTCGGTGATTGTAACTTTGTTGGGTTCAAATCTAGAGTAGCTAACAAGGGTACCAATCCTCATTATTTAGACAATGAAGATTGTTTGGAAGGGTTTATCATGATTAGTTCATGGTTTGGAAGGGTTTGTCTTGATTGAACTAGTCAAAATCTATTTTATGTGCATGTCTCGCTATCTTTTGTTTTTGTGCATAACAATGAGCTCAAAACCAACAGGGATGATGAAGGCAATGATAACGGTGTTGGTGTATGATTGTTAATGGATCATGTCACGTCGTGTTGCTAAGTGTTTTAGTTATGGTATGTTAAAATTTGTTCACTCTATAGGTAACACATAAAATGATAACAATAAATTTCATATCATGTCAAGTTTAAAGACTTTGAGAATAAATCTATCTCATAGTGAGTGTGAGAGAGTCAGTGTATTCATTATTTATAGTTAAAAGTACAAAACGTATGCAAACTCATTTGATGAGTGTGTGAACAATAACTATAAATCTAGACATTAATTATCCTGATAAGAGAAGAAGATCATGAGGAGATAACATCTTTTGATCTATCTATTGAGCCTTGATATTTGAAATTCAAACTAGTGATATTAGAGTTTATATCATCTATAAGTCTTATTTAGTAAGATTTTTGTCTTATTTAACTGGATTAGTATCAATCCATTTACATGACAGATTCGGTGAGTTAATTTGCTTATTATTTGAACCCGCAAATATTCAACTTAAATTCATCTAATTCTGTATTGATTTTGTGCTGGGTTTTAGAATTGTATTTAGAATTAATAGGCTTAGTTTGTCTAGGCAGCCAAGATGGGTCCTTTGCATTACAACGTGAATTGAAATAGGAAAAATATAGGATTTAGGAAAACAAGAGATAATTGAGTTTAACATCTTACTAAAAACATCTTGCATTTTTGAAGTTAAAAATATATCTTTTATTTTTTATAGTCTGCAGTTTTGGATGCTTAATTTCTCACTGATAGATAATAAAAAGATGTATTTTTAAGCACTAGGATGAGTAGATGTGCATTACACCTGAATAGATCAAGCAAAATTATGAATAGTATCTAATGTTTATTGTTGCGGTTGTTAGTCATTGAACTGAAATTTTTTGTTTACTTTAATGAGTTTTGTGAATAAGATAAATCTATCTTTTTTGTTATGTTTATAACGTTTTGGATTGGCCATGTCTCTTGAATATATTGGACTTGGATTTTTTTTGATATAATAGAAAGGTTCTCATATGTTGAAAAAATGAAAAGAACATATAGCTCCCATAAAAGCCTATCAAAAAAAGGAAAACCACCCCTTTAGTAAGATCTAAGCTTTCCTTCCGTTCTGTGATAGTAGTTTTAAGATGACCTAAATCTCTGCTCACGATGTAAAACATCAATTGAACCAACATTTTTGTAAATTGTTTAAGATTTCGTATATGATTAAAGTTCCATAAAATTTTCATAAATGTCCAAGCAACCCAATTTTCCAACACCATTTCACTCTCTCAATCTCAGTAATAACATTGTTGTTTTGTCTCTTAGTCAGCAAGCACCACCAATGTCACTATTTGTATCAAAGTTCATGGTATTGGTTTGATCTCCCAGTTTGTTTGTTTGCTTGTTTGATACTTCCAACCCTAAGGTTTTCGTATTTTATCAATTCTTGTATGTCGCATGCATTAAATTTCATGGGACTTTGATTAACTATGAATCTATTCTTCTTCAAATATTAACCTTTTCTATCTATTTCTAGGTTCTTATGAATTCAGAACTTATTCCACAACGGAAACTAATTGAAATGGCGGGAAAACAAGTAATTGTTTTGCTATATTGGGGTGGACGAATGGAATATGGATCGGAGAGTTTATCATACAATTATCCTCCCAAAGGTGGAATTGTTATTAGTAGTGGCACACAACTACCAGAGTTGTAGAGTAAAATTTATACTATAATGGGGTTGGACAGGGTGCATAACAAGTTGAAGTGTAGATATCCATTTACACTTGGAACAGGACCAAACATGAATACATATGTCGGTCTGAAAATTGTGAATGATGAACTTGTGAATTCTGTGGTTAATATTAACCACTTGACAACCCCATCATTGCTAGTGTTGCTTTGTACTTGGAGACAACGGACATTAATGCTGGCATAGGCAGTAGTAAGACCGGAGGGTGCATAGCAACCACTGTCATGTCTTACACTGAGTTGCTTAAGCGAGAAATGAGTACCTTGACATTTTCAACTTCTAGGGTGATGGGTGACAGGTGACTATTCAACTCTCATGGGGATGCAGGTAATGGATGAGTCTGGGCAGTGCTCGTACACCTAACAAAGAACTAGCTCTGCAACATACGGTGGGTACTTAGTCAATAATTCACTGAGTCATAATTTTCAAATGGGTGAGGCAGGTAATTGAGTTGGGTGAACAAGATGATGTCCATCAACTAATAATGCAACAAACCCCAATTTGGGAATATGAAGAAATGTGTGCAAATGATCGTACAGATGTCTCCGATGATGAAGAAGAAGAAGAAGAGTTTGAGGAAGTAATGATTGTTGAGCCGGATGACAAAGATGGGAATGGTGAAGACAATGAGGCTGGCCCATTGGCTATTCGGATGCATAAGCCTTACTCCACCTCCTTCACAACCATTGAATTTGGTCAGCATTCTGAAGCAGATATCTTTGTACTGTCTTATGAAATGAATTTGTGAGATCCGATGAAGATGGAGTTAGCGAAGGGCATGATTTTTCAAGATAAAGCTTCATTGATTAGGATAGTTAAATGATATTCAATCAAAGCTAAATCAGGATTATGTCGTAGTCAAGACGAACACAATGACGTGGGTTGTACAATGCACCATGTATATGCAGTCTAATTGCACGTGGAGACTACATGCCTGTTTTAGGAAAAAAAACTCAAAATATTTCAGATCACAAAATATGATGGACCTCTTACCTACTTCTACCCTCGAATGAGTCGTGACCATCGGCAGCTCTGACTTCATATGTCATAATATACTGGGACTGGTTGGTGATACACCACAAACAAAAAAGTCAGCAATTCAGAAGAATATAAAAGAGAAGTTTAAGTATGATATTTCCTTCAAGAAAGCATGGATTGCGAGGAACAAGGTCATTTCTAATATTTTTCGGTGATTGAGACTCGTCGTATGACATGTTGCCAACGTTTTTTGGGTGCCATCAAGAAGTATAACCCTCGCTCGATTGTGAAGTGGCGGTACAACTATAAATATCTTAAATACAATATTTTTTTCGAGTATTTTTGGCATTCAAGACCAGCATTAAAGGGTTTAAATATTGTCGACCTGTTGTCAGTATTAATGGGACATTTTGTATGGGAAGTGCAAGGGAGAGGTGTTAGTAGTGATTGATTTTGATGTTAAAAAAGCAATTGTTTCCCATTGCATTTGTTACTGTGGAAGAGGATAATCAATCAAGTTGAGTTTTTTTTCTTATATTACCTTCGGCAGATAGTTCTTAGACTTCGGCAAGGGATATGTTTAATTTCTGATAGGCACGCGACGATTCTTTCTGCTGTGAACATGGAAGATTCTGGGTGGCATCCATCATATGCTTATCGTCACTTTTGTCTTTGGCATGTTCGTAATAATTTTAATACACTGTTTAAGGATGGGCATTTGTACGATCTTATGTGGAGGGTTGGCAAGGCAATACATGCTCGAAAGTTCAATGAGTTGATGGCCTAGATAAGCAATGTCAAAAAGGAAGTGGCTACGTATTTGAATGATATACCATTAGAGAAGTGGACATTAGTACATGATCGTGGACGACGATATGACATAGTGACAACGAACATTTCTGAGATTTTTAATAGTGTTCTTCAAGGTACTAGGTATTTGCCCATAACTGCTTATATGCAATCGATATTTTATTGGGTCACTAAGTATCATTTTGAACATCGAGATAATGAGACCAAATGGAAAGAAAATGGGTTGGAGTTAGGGGTGTCAAACGTGTCGGGTTAAACAGGTGACGGGTGAAAAATATGTAAACTCGTACATGACACGTTTAATAAACGAGTGAAAAATCTCAACACGAACATGACCCGTTTAATAAACAGGTAACACGATACGACTCGTTTAACCCGTTTAATTTAAAAATATATATATATATATATATATATATAAATAAATTTTAATGCTTCACTTTCTTTATTGTCAGTTGTACTTACCTCAAAAAAGAGGAATTTTTAGCCAAATTTCACATAAAAATCAGACTTGAAGGCTTAAAAAAAAGGCAAGAGGGCATTGTTTTTTATAGGCAACTCAGCCCTCCCCATCTCCTCTCCTTTGTCTTTGAATTACTACTTTACTTTTTCTTTTTTTTGTATTGATTTCTGTTCTTCTTTTTTTCTTGCTAATTTTTTTAAATAATTATTAATTAATTATTATATTAATTTTATTTAAACGGATTAACATGTGATAAACGGTTGATAGGTCTCACCTGAATATGACCTGTTTATTAAACGTGTTTGGCGGGTCAACTCATTTATCACCCAAACCCGTTAAGATATCACTTAAACTTGCTTAATTTGTGTCAATTCGTGTCGGTTAATCATATTGTGTCTGATTTTGACAAGCCTAGTTAGAGTTCCCTAAGCGTGTTGTGGAACATGTACAATATGCACAGCAAATGAACTTTGTCCACGAAGTGACGCCATTTCATAGGGTGCGTGGTCTTGCTGAAGTGGTGACTGACAATGGTCAGAAACAAGTTGTGTGTCTTGAAGATCGTTCGTGCACATGAAGAAAATGGGCAATTTATAGAATTCATTACTCTCATATATTGGTTGTATTCCCTCATTTTCAATTGCATTTTCAATTGTACATAGATCTCATATACAACATCGACACTTAGGCAAAAATTTGGTAGCCTGAAATGTATCCTCTTGAAAATGAGCATTATTGGGATGATCCTCTGCGTCCCAAATTACTCCCTAATCTTAACCAATGTCGAGACGTGGTTGGTCAGCCATGGACAATGCACATACGAAATGAGATAGACTTCCCGTCAGGGGGTTGTAATATGACACATTATGGCCTATGCAGCGAATTAGGTCATAATTGTTTGAAGTGTTCATCCATAAACACGCGAGCTCCATCATCCTTTCACTAGATAGTCCCAAGTTATTTTGTGAGCTTGTTAAGTTGTCTAATGTTTTACTCAAGTGTATATTAAACCTTACGATGTGGTTATATCGTAATGAATTCATACGAACATAGGCTTATAAGTACATGTTTGTTGAAATGATATCATGATGCTATGTTGGATGTTAGAAATGTTACCTTTATCAATATATGATTGTAGATGTCAGCTATAATAATCCATAATTGTATTTTGGTTTTTCTAGATTAATTTAGCTTTGGCTATGGACACTGATGGTAGTCATTTAGTGCATCCTAGTCCACATGACCATTCTGTTCTTTCGTTACAGGCAGAGCATCGATAAGAGTACATATGGCAAGGCATAGATCCCAATTTATTGCATTGCAGGTGCAGAAAGTGCACCGCACAACAGTTACATGTGATCGATGAGCGTGTTCTTCGTCATTTGGTTACTGTTGGTTTTTACGGGCTGCACAAGATTGCATCCAAGCAGTTGGACTAGGATCTCATCACGACACTAGTTGAGAGATGGCGTGTTAAGATGCACACATTTCATTTTCCTATGGGTGAGGCCACTATCACCCTCTAGGATGTCGCAGTGCATATAGGCCTACCAATTGATGGTATGGCAGTGTCTGGGAGGGATAGTTGTCTTGATGGCACGACATGACCAACACTATGCCAGGAGTTGCTTGGGTTTACCCCTACCCCAGGGACTATAGATGGGTCATTCCTCCGGCTTACTGCCCTGCGCAGTCATTTGGACGGTGGCGTCTCTGTAGATGCTGAAGATGCTTTCATAGCTTGTTATATCAGAGCATACATCATGCTATTGATCGATTCATATTTGTTCATAGACAAGTCATCTAGCAAGGTGAAGCTGATGTACCTGCCATTAATTACTGATCTTACCACTGTCGGTCAGTATAGTTGGGGCAGCACAACATTGGCATGGTTATACCGCAAGATATGTGTCGTTACTAGACACGATGCTAAGGATATCGACGACTTACTTGTTCTAGTGCAGGTATAATTCAGACATCTGTTTCATGTTCATACTATTGTTATTTTAAGTTTAATGTAATGTCTAACATACGTGTTCTATTACAACTTGTTTCGTATATTTATACAGTTGTGGGCATGGGAGCGTTTATCACACAGTCGGCCACAAAAATTACTCCCACGTGACCCATTACCTTATGCAGTACCAAATGAAGCAGATGCACATGTGGAGGTCGGCCCAACAGATGGTTTTGCACCTACACCGGCACATGATCCTGCACCACATGTCGCAGCACATGATGACCTTCCTACAGGGCCTCGTGGGTGTAGGTAAGACAATATTTGAGTTGTATGGTTCATTATTTATTACTAGTACGTATTGCCAACTAATGTCATATGTAACTCATTTTTTCTTTTGCTATGCAGTTGGGATGTTGCATGAAAGACCCGAACACGCATGACCAGTATATAATATTTGTCATAAGCATATTCACATTTGACATGCATGCGTAGGATTGACGATTAGTATTTAATTATGAGTAATGATATTACTTTATTATTTTATGTACATTAGCGCATGTGGAATTAATCGGGTGACAAATATGTGACATCAATTTATTGTTAAAAAAATAATAATAATAATGAAATAACATGTATTAGTATATACAAGGAATGGTTAAGGGTCCTAAAGACGAATTTAATAGATTGTCAAGAATTTGAATATATGTATATACATGTTTGTGTATAAATATGTATACAAGGAAAAAAAAAAAGTGGGTGCATACATATAATTGTATATATGTATGTATATAATAAATATGTGTAAAGATTACATGTATAAACATAAATAAACTAGGGAGTACAAAGATGGTATTTTGTATGTGTTTTGATATTGTATATTGATGTATGATGTTGGGTATGAGATTTGATTAATGCATGAAGGTTACATCTTGATATTTATGTGGACGTGTAAATTAAGTTACTATTGTTGTAAAAAAAAATTGAAGTGTGGTGGGTACTTAGGAATTTCGTTAATTGTTCTTGAGTTTTCATGAAATTCATGGGTATGAAATTTTCATGCAATTTTGTGATTTTATTGGGTATTTATAATTAGAAATTTTATTAATTGTTCTTGAATTTTTATGAAATTCATGGGTATGACATATTCATGCAATTTTATGATTTTATTGGGAAATTATGTAGATTTAACTACATTTTGGTTACTATAATTTTATGAGAAATGTTTACTCTGGATGTAATGGATTCGAGTAGGTAATCTTATTCGTTGTGAAGGGATTATTTTCATATGACTCAAATTGATTATAACTACTAGTTTAATTTGTTTGAGTAATTGATATTACTAGATGTGGATGAGTTATTGAATGTGACATGATTAAATTAAGAAATTTGCTTTGAGTAAACCAATTCGAGTAAAACAACATTATTTATTAATACTCGAATGAGATTTTGAATAATGGGTGTCAAGTCCAGGGACGAGCACCATAAAGAACGCTGCTCAAAAAGCCCCAGCGGAGGAGTCATCAACACGATAAATTTTTAGCAAAGTACATATGTACGCTAACATTTGGTTTTATCTACGCGTAAATGTTTGATTTTTTTTATGTGACTATCTAGCTTATGAGTTCTATTATGAATAAATGGCTTAAGTGTTCTAAGGTTACGATGGGAATAAGACGTCTTTGTGACAGATTATAATATTATGGTTTAGTTGTCTATGTGACAAGCGGAAAGAAAGCTAATTGTTAGACTGTGATGTCTATGTGAGTAAAAGTAACCCAAGTGTTCATGTTTGTCCTCGTGATTGAGATAAGTTCAAGTTGATTTCGTTTAAGCGACGAAAGCTAAATTTTTTCTGATGTGATGTGATTTTTTCAAAAAAAAAATAATATCGAGAAAATGATACATGTTGTTAAGTTGTCTGAGTGACGATCGTATACTGATATGGTGATAAATTTGTGTGGTGTTTTGTCGCCTGGGTTCTAAGACGGTTATTTATGTGTGGAACCGTAGCGCAATGAAATAGAATTTCGACAAAAGTTAAGGAATCACGAATATTATTGTGTGGTGTTTTGTCGCCTGAGTGGCAAGACGGTTATGTCTGTGTGAAATCATAACGCAATGAAATAGAATTTTGAGAAAGTTATGGAAATACGAATATTAAAATTCCATAAATAAGTAAGGACATTATATTATTTTCTTTGCTCTATCTCTGAAATCACTAATGAGAACACACTCAAAAATTTGCTTGAAATATACACAAGCTTGCAGTCCACTGCAGCAACTAGAAGTCCAGTCAGTAGTGTCGGGAAGAGCTCGTGTCAGTTTCTTACGTCTTATGTTTTTTTTTTTTGTAAAGAAAAAAAAAACAAAACTTTTTGGATTATACATGATGTCAATATTTTTGTTTTGGCATGTGAGAAACACTTGTATATATTTTTGGAATATTTATATCCTACATGGTAGTGGGCCTGTATGCCGCACACGTATGACTTTATCTTAAAAAGTGATCCTAAGATAAATATTTCTAGGATTGGTTTTTTTAAATATTATATTATAATATTTTTATTAATAGCAGGATTGCCTATATTTTATTTTCATAATAATAGTGTATTGGGATTGGGGTGTTACACTGCATTTTTTGAGCAACACACGCCTAAGCATGCTCTGAAACATTACAGAGACCAGCTTGATCAAATGCGTGATGAGCTGGTATACCAACAATTAGACATACATTTGGTAGTTATTTGTGTTGTTGGTGGGTTATTGGATGTTTACACTGAGTTGGTGAATGAGTTGATTGGTGGATGTTTGTGGCATTTTTTGGGGTCATACTTAGAGGGAAAACTCTGCCGAAATTTTTTATTTTTGTCAAAATCTAACAACACTTACCATTCTTATACTGCAGATGATATGACAACCTTTCATTGTGGATGTGTTGGCCAGCCTACCAGATTATTGCTTGAGGGGTCGAGACTTATGGACTACACGGGCACCACTCATTTGTTTTGATGTGGTGGAGTGGCATTTTTTTGACCCTGTTCTCTGACAATTTGGATGCAGATAGCCGATACCAGTGGCTTGTGATTCCAGTAGGGAGCTGCATGCCACAAATAGACGTGACAGATATAATTATGATTGGACGACCGCACATCAGTGCTACATCACCATGTGCGAGCAGCGGCAAGATTCTATTGTTCATGGCGAGCCTACCCTCGACATGATGGATGCCACTCATCCATCAATGGAGTGGTATCGATGTATTACTCGTCTACTTATCGGACCACCATTCCGCGACCTGATGTTGATTTTTAGCTAGTCGGTAGTATCATCGAGCTATTGGTATGTCTATATAGTTTGTAGTTATCTAGAACTGTGTGTTACAAAAATTAGGGAGAGTCTATGGTACCGAATAATGGTTTTTCGGTACCGTACCGCCTGGTTTGTGGTGGGCCATGGTGAATAAAAAAAGGCAGCTGAAAAAGGCGATGGTAAATCCACCTTAAGACGTGGCAACCTCATCTCACATCTAGGTGGTACTTTTACTTTTATTACTTGTAACTTAACCTTAAATAGTTATAACTTTACATCTAAAGGTAGTAACCTAACTTTCAAAGATTGTAATTTAAGTTTTAATTGTTGTAACCTTACCTAAATAGTTATAACCTCACTTTCAAAAGTAGTAACTTTGTCTTTGCAAGTAATAATGTTATATTTAATAGTCATGATCGATCATGACTAATTAAAGAGCGATCCCAATGCCAATTTTTTTTTTTTTGTCATTCCACTCAATTAAGATCTCTCATGATTATTTAGGATCTATCCCAATGCCATTTTTTTTTTTTTTGCTATTATACTCAATTAAGATCTATCATGATTATCTAGGATCTATCCTAATGCCAAATTTTTTTTTGCGATTCTACTCAATTAAGATCGATCCCGATGCACATGATCGATCTTAGTTTGGTATATTTTTTTAATTTTTTTTTTGTTCAAAATCTTAGTTCTGTATTCTATTGAAATTATGTAAGGAAAATTAAGATCGATCGGACATGCACATGATCGATCTAAGTTCGGTTTATTTATTTATTTATTTATTTTGTTCAAAATCTTAGTTCTGTATTCTATTGAAATTATGTAAGGAAAATTAAGATCGATCGGACATGCACACGATTGATCTTAGTTCGGTATATTTTTTTATTTTTTTTTGTTCAAAATCTTAGTTTTGTATTCTATTGAAATTATATTTTTTTTTTCACCTTTCAAAAAAAAATTGTCTAAGGAAAATTAAGATCGATCGGACATGCACACGATCGATCTAATTTACATTTTTTCTTTGTACTTATGTTACAAATTTACTGGGGGAGCGTCTTTCCTATGGGGGGAATGGGAAATTGGGATCGATCATACATAATAAAGATTGCTCTTAAGATTTAATGTTATGGACATTAAAAGTAAGGTTACAATTTTGTAGGAAAGATTACAACTTGTACTATTGGGTTTACAGGTGATGTGAAATAAGTTATCCATTAATTGGTAAAGTTATGTATAATGGAGGGAAGGTTATTACAAATATTGGTGGAATTAAGCGAATCAGTGGCAAAGAGGTAAGTGTTACGGGTGAGGTTATAACATTTTGATGAAAGGTTACTACATGTTGATCGACTAAAAAGGATAAAGGTAAAATTACTCCTGTATGTGAGAAAGATATAATCGTTATAGGTGAGGTTATAACAACTTGTTGTTAGGTTACTACATGGAGAGGTGATGTTGTAATATTCAGGGGTGAGGTTAAAACATTTTGTAGTAAAGTTACAACAAGTTGATGTAAGGGTACTACATGTTGATGTAAGGTTAGTAACGATTGAGGTAGGATTACTTGTCGTTAAAATAAGGTTAACACCTATAGAGGTAAAGTTACCCATTAAAATAAAGGTAAGTTTATTGACTAAAAAGGGACACTTATAATGAAAAAAGGTAAAATTATTCCTCTTAGTTGGAAAGATGTAACCTTTAGGGGTGAGGTGACAAGAAAGTATAAATAAGATCGATTGTACATTAATTAAGATCAATCCCAATTGATTGTATTATTAATTTTTTTTTTTGTGATTCCACTCAATTAGAGTCGATCATAACTTTATGAGATCGATCTTAATGCATTTGATGGTCCAAAAATTGGGACCACACTAAATTCAAAAAAATAACATTAATTTAAAATTCATAAAATTAAAATTCATAAAATTAACATTAATTTAAATTCATAAAATTAAAATAAAATCATAAAATTAACATTAATTTAAAAGTCATAAATTCACCACACTTGTAAGTTGTGATCAATTCTATTTAATTGGACCATTTATGATTTTTAAATTAATGTTAATTTTATGAATTTTAAACTAATGTTAATTTTATTAATTTTAAATTAATTTTATTTTTATTAATTTTAAATTAATAAAAAATTTTGTGAATTTTAAATTAATGTTAATTTTACTAATTTTATGAATTAAATTTAATTTAGTGAATTTTAAATTAAAAGTTAATTTTATGAATTAATTTTAATTTTATGAATTTTAAATTAATGTTAATTTTATGAATTTAGTTTGGTCCTAATTTTTGGACCATCAAATGCATTAAGATCGATCTCATATAATTATGATAGACCCTAATTGAGTGGAATCGCAAAAAAAAAATTATAATTTATGAAATTTTATGTTAATTTAATGAATTTTAAATTTATAATTTATAATTTGGCATTGGGATCGATCTTAATTGAGTAGAATCGCAAAAAAAATTAATAATAAAAAAGATTTGGCATTGGGATAGATCCTAGATAATCATGATAGATCTTAATTGAGTAGAATAGCCAAAAAAAAATTGGCATTGGGATAGATCCTAAATAATCATGATAAATCTTAATTGAGTAGAATAGCAAAAAAAAATAAAATTGGCTTTGGGATAGATCTTAATTGAGTGGAATGACAAAAAAAAAAAAATTAGCATTGGGATCGATCTTTAATTAATCATAATCGATCATGACTATTAAATGTAACATTATTACTTGCAAAGACAAAGTTACTACCTTTGAAAGTGAGAATATAATTATTTAGGTAAAGTTACAACAATTAAAAGTAAAATTACAATATTTGAAAGTTAGGTTACTACCTTTAGATGTGAAGTTATAACTATTTAAAGTTAAGTCACAAGTAATAAAGGTAAAAGTACCACCTAGATGTGAGATGAGGTTACCACGTCTTAAGGTGGATTTACCATCGCCTTTTTCAGTCGGCTTTTTTTTATTCACCATGGCCCACCACAAAACCGCCTTGGCCCACCACAAACCAGGCGGTATGGAAACCACTATTAGGTAATCTTGTTGGAAATCATTAATTTATGGTGCTGTAGGAACAAACTCTGACACATGTATACCACACAGCACGTGACACTGTTAGGGGCGAGCCTGATTTGCAGTCTTGTTTAGCGGCCATCTAGCGGATTGGGGATCTCAGCTACATGTGTTTGTCATCGATTTTTGATCATCGGCAGACTTTCATCAGGCAGTAGTTACACATGCACATGTACATACATTCTTATCGGTCGTGGATACTGCTTCGACATCATCACAGGCAGGCCCATCGGCTGCATATGTCCCCTAGACCGATGTAGCATGTCCACTTATACCATATGTCCCAGTTGCTAATTACTGCAGTCCAAAACCTATCGTTGACCATGCCGCTACACTACCCATTGACCATCCTACACAGACACCTACATCATGTGATCCACCACTAACCTCACTACATATTGATACATCACCGTCTCCATTCACACCTTCACCGGAGCCAATGGGTACAGGAGTTATGCCACATGTACTAGACCAGACAACCACATCACTTCCCGATGTGGCTTGAATACCACATATTGTTCCACTGCTCCCCACACAGTTTACTTCTCTTATTCCATATGAGGACTGTTCCGATGATACTGAGGTTCTTGTTGAGGGAGTAACACAAGAACCATCACTGTGACACAAAGGTCGAGGTAGAGGTGGGCATGGTCTGCATGGAGTTGGTCGTCCTAGCCACCATGCACATGATCCAGTATACCGGGTCTTCCTGATGGACAGAAGAGACCGCCACCTTGTGGGACGTAGTCCATTTTTTTCATTGTATATAATTTGTGTCCATTAGTGTTGTATATAAAAACTCTTGGGGTTCATAGTTTGATATAGTTTAATTTCATTATTGTCTTTCATATTAGTTATGAAATACTCTAAGCAACGTTTTTTGAAGAACATAACATAATTTATTGAAATTCAGATAAAAAATACTAACTGGAGTAGTACACCATATTTCATAGAAACATAATAAAGAAACATACTTGCAAACACAAGTACGACAACTGAAGTGTAAATGTTACAACACAGGAGTTGCATAACACTTCTTCATGGGTTTTCATCTTCGTCAGACATCTCCACATCAGAAATAAATCTAACTTCCCTACTCAATTGGAAGCTTAAAATTGCTTCTTGTATCCTCCCTTCTGCAGCACAGTCGCTTGCAATACGACGCAGGTTCTATCGATTGTAACGAATTTTAATTTGATTGTTCTCAGCTCAAATGTGAAACAATACTCGCTCTAATTCTTGAGAAGTGGTAATAGGCATACCAATGGCAACTTGTCAAGGCCTTCTTATTTTGTAAGAACATAAATCTAAGCTTAGATTTTTTTTTTTCATCAAGTGATATTGTCATTCCGCCATCATTGTGTTTCTAGCTTTTAGTGAATAGCGTAAACGAGGATTCATTGGGTAAAAGAACTCATCCTCTATAGCCCAATGATAACCCAGAGTTTCAAACACCATTCTTGGACTATAATTCATGGTTAGAGATGAATTCTGTACATTGAACGTTGCACATGAGTTCAAACTTATAGGCAAAATATGTATGTGAGTATGTCAGTCTACAACCTCAATGAATGACATTAAAGCATTGTGTAGTCACAATGACTAACATTATAACAACGTGTAGTCACAATGACTGACATTGAACTAGTTTGTAATCACAATGACTGATATTGAACCAGTATGTAGTCACAATGAATGGCAATGATGCAATTGTCATGTTGTACATGTTTCTGGTTTAGTAGCACGCGTTAATGAAGACCATGCATTGCACATCAATGCACTGTTGTTTAGTCACACTCAAAATCCTGTGACTACATACCAGTTTAATGCCAAAATACCCTAATATTGTTGAATGTATCACAGACGTGCATCACTAGAAATCAGGGTGAATCAGGGTCTAATAACTTCAATGTATTAGACGTCTTAATTTGTATTCACAGTGACTACATACCAGTGTGTGGTTACGCTGATAGATAATAGTGTGTAGTCACACTGACTGCACCCTTTTTTCAATGTTTGACCATCAACTTAAATATAAATATGACTACACACTACTGCAATGCTGATAATTGTGCTTATACAACAAAATAAGTGACTACGCATTAATGCCTTTAAGACAATGAAACCACTATAAAAACATAATACGGAATGGTTCAGATCACATGTATTTCACATTATATCTACATTAAAACCACGAGCAGGTGATAACAGTCATAGCCATAAACCAGTTTGGTTATTATAAGAGCAAGATAATGATTACAAGAGTGAGAGATTTTTTGATCCAAAAGAGTATTATGTCAGACTTCGACAAGAGTGGGCTTTTTGTGCTAATGAATCACACTCATTATGCATAGATATGAGAGAACTTGGTATACCGGCACCACATAGACTTTCACTTACCATGCCATGAAAGAATATAGAACTATGAAGCAGCAGTTAAACGTGTACGAAAGGAGAATAATAGGATAATGTTGCGTAAGTGCCGATATTATATACTCCAAACAGCAACTGACATGGTGGCAACTGCATTTGGTAGGGAGTTGACAGCTACTGAGCGATCTAATGTATTGTCTAATGAATAATAACTATCAGATGAGTATATGTTTGATGAAAATTAATAAATGTAATAAGTGTCCAACTTATTAAGCATATAACATTTACGTATACGTCATATTTACTTTAATCAATATCGTGGCTTTATCAGTCTATTCAGTGTGTTGTCATATCTCAACTTTTTTATTATCATATCCTGCCATTGTCAAATCAATTTCGAACTTTGCAGTGTGATGTCCTATTTATTTTAATCAATATTGTGTCTTTATCAATCTATTCAGTGTGTTGTCATATCCTAATTTTTTTCATTGTCACATTCTATCATTGTCAAATTAGTTCTGAACTTTGTAGTGTGATGTCCTTTCACTGTAATTTTAAATTGCCAAATTGAGCATATATATACTAGCATTCATAATTGTGTAAATGCACCACCACCAAACAAGATGCATAGGTGCACATCACATACACAATATAGCCAAACCAATGATGATTATTCTTCACGCAATGACAAAAATAGTTCATCTTCGGCTGACAAACGTGAACGCTAAATTAACAAATCAATATCGTTGAACAAAGTTTCTTCTATTGGATCATATACTGATTCGAGTGGTTTAACGTGGGATGGACGAAAACATGTATTCTGCAGTGAGCCCATCGACCCTTATCACCCATTCGGTCAAGTTAGACATATAATTGTTGGGCCTGAAACTGACTATCCACCTCCAGGTGCTTATATTGAACCCACGCTAAGATGACAACAGTTATATGACAAACGTTGTGACCTTGAAATATTTTATCGTTGGCATGGGCTTGCCGTACCAAAGGCACGCTTGGCTGATATTTACAATTCACAGAATTTAAACAATCATGATGAGCTCATATCAAAACTTGAATGTGAAAATGATCAAATGCAGTGTCGTCTTGATCGTTTCCATGCAATTAACTATGCAAAAATAGAGCATTTTGATCTTGAATATGTCGAAATTGAAATTTTAGAGAATTCGTTACTTGTTTTCGATCCTGAACTTTCTGATTTTTCTAATTTGGACGATGATGCATCTAACACTTTTATCACATCATGTTTATGTGTACTGGATAATCCTTTATGTTGTTTTGAATATCAACCACGTTATTGACAGCCTTTTTAACCCCATCAGATTCACCGCAAAGTGTTATGAAATAAATGTTCAATATTTTGGTTATGAATAACTTATATTTTTTCACCGCTTAATAAACATTATTGTCGACGTGATCAAAATTAAAATTAAAATTTATTTTTATTATATGTATGCATTTAAAATTATATGATAAAATTAAAATTAATTATATGTATATGTTTTCAATTTTTAAATTTTGATAGGATCAAAATTTATGTATTTTTAAATGATCAAAATTTATTTACTGAATATAATTAAATTTTTAAATAAATAAAATTAAACATTTACTCATAAAAAAAATAGGGAGAAAAACAGTTTTAAGTTTTCAGTAAAACATCAGTAGGACCAACGAAAATTTATGTATTTTTAAATGATCAAAATTTATTTACTTAATATAACTAAATTTTTTAATAAATAAAATTAAACATTTACTGATAAAAAATAGAGGGAGAAAGACAGTTTTAGGTTTTTAGTAAAATGTTAGTAGGACCAACGAAAATTTATGTATTTTTAAATGATCAAAATTTATTTACTGAATATAATTAAACTTTTTAATAAATAAAATTAAACTTTTACTCATAAAAAAGAGAGAGAGAAAAATAGTTTTAGGTTTTCAATAAAACGTTAGTAGGACCAACGAAAATTTATATATTTTTAAATGATCAAAATTAATATACTAAATATAATTAAATTTTTTAATAAATAAAATTAAACATTTACTCATTAAAAAGAGAGGGATAAAAACAGTTAGGTGTTCAGTAAAAACGTCAATTGTACTGACGTTTTTAGAAAGCATCAGTTAAACAAACGTTTCCACTAAAAACATCAATCCAATTGACGTTTTTAGGTGAATTATATGACTTTTTTCTTGCAAAAGAAAACGTTAGTTGGTTTGATTTTTTTTTCCTAAAAACGTTACTTCAACTAACGCCTTTTAGTTTAAAAACGTCATTCCAACTGACCTTTTTAAAACAACCTAAATTTGAGAAATACTTTGAAAAAAACCCTCTTTTGGGTATAATTTTGGAAAACCCCATGGGTTGGGGTAAAAGCTCCAATTCCGTGGGCTCCAGCCACGCAATAATTCAAAATGCCATATATCCTCGAGGAATATTTCTTTGCATCCAAAAAGTAATCTCCATCTCACTAGTTGATTTCCAATTGAGATTGGAATCTAGGATTAATTTGATATCCAACTTTTATTGAAATAGTACTCAATAACTTAGTATTTCTCCCAAACTGTTTTTCCTAAACAATTTTAGTTTATTGGTTCTAAATTCTAATTACCAAATCACTTTCTCAAATATTCACATATTTTCTTTTATTAATCTTTTTTCACACTCCAAAATTTCCATCTCCTTATGGATCGACCTTGGACTCTACCAAGATTTACTATTTGCTTGACAACTTATACTTGGATTTACAACTTTCAAAGGCGAAACAGTTACATTTGAATTTCAAGGTTAGGATTAACAAGGAATGAAAAGGTGAAAAATGGAATATTATGTTTGCTTGTATCTTATGGAGCATCTGGAAGGACAAGAATAGGGAGAGCATCGCTGATACTCCCACTAGTCCTCAACCGGTAACTAGGGAAGTTTGGTTGCTTGCTTTAGAACGTACCAAGGCATTCAAGGGCCTTCATCCAACTTGTATCAATAATCCCTAAAGTCTGATATGCTGGTCTTTCCCAATTGCAAGATGGAATAAGCTAAATACGATGAATGTTCTAAAGGCAATCCATGACTAGCACTGGACCCTAGGCTATTATGGAAGACTAAGGTAGTGTTTGATAAAATTGAAAGTTGAATACTAAATGCTGAATTTTAAGTGTTAAATGTTGAATTTTTTAATTTGTAGACTATTTGTTATCAATTGAAATTTAAGATTTAAATTTAATCAAACTGTTTGACAAATATAAATAGCTAAAATCTGAAAATTATTATTATTCTAATTTTGCCCTTCTCTTTAACCATCTATCCACAACTGTCTTATTCCTATCATCACCATCACAATGGTGGTGGTGGTGGTGGCGGTGGCGGTGGTTGAATAATAATAGTGGCGGCAATGACACAATAATAGTGGTGACGATGGTGTTGGTGGTGGTGGCGGCGATGGCTAGGGGTGTTCAAATTTTTGACTGGTCGCAAGTTCCTACCCTACCCTACTGAACGGCTAGCCACAAAAATTGGGTAGGAATGCGGAAGAGTTTTTGGTCTTCCGATTAAATCGGATAGGAATGTGAAATAACTATCCATTTCTGCATTCTTACCCTACCCTACCCTACCCACATTAATTTATATATATATATATATAAACTAAAAAAACCCTAATCTACTAAGTCATTTCAGCACCTCACACCGCAATTTCCTACTCGATACTTTGAGGCTCAATCCATTGCTCCTTCTTCATCATTCCAGACTTCCAGTCCCGATTCCCACCTAGGTACTCTCTCTCTCTCTCTCTCTACGCAATCTGTTGTGGTCTGGCTTGGACAGTCTAATCGCAGACCTTCATCTACAGTAACGGACTTTCATCCGATCGCAGACCTTCCTCACGAATCGTCTGGTCTGAGTCGTTTGATCTTAGTTGCAGATCCTATGTTGCAGATCAATCGGTTTTTATCTTATGTTGCAGATCACGATGGCCTAGTCTTTTTTCCTATGTTGCAAATCAATGGATTTTTATCTGCTTTTACTAGTTTCCTTTTTTGTTTGAATCCATGAAATCGTTTTAATTTTGATTTGTTATTCATGAGATCTTAGTTAATCATATGGGTGTCATAAGATGTGTAACCGGTCAGAATTCATGGATAGATATATACATATGAGTATGGCAGAATGCTAAAGCATGAAGTAAATAAAAAAAATTATGTCCTGCTTTGAGATTTTTTCGTGTGATGAGAAGTAAAGAGTATAATATATCCCCTTTTTAAGTTATTATTCATCTCAGGGTCAAGCATCATTAAATGGATGGTCTTTTTGAATGTGCAAATACAAAGTTTATTTTGGACAAGTGTCGATATATAGTGCCATTTTTCTTCATCTGCTGGTTATGTTGTTATATGTGATCTTCTATTAGATCGGTCTGGGATTTCTTTTTCTTTTTATTTTTATTTACGATAATGGGAGAATCATCCCACCCAGACTTTCTTTTTCAACCATTCCATCAACCAGTGCAGTAAGATGATTGCATCATGTTATATGTGATGGAAAGAGGTTACTAGTCACTCTATCTCTACTTTTTATGTAGTAGTTAAAATTAAACTTCTAAAATGGTAGCCATTGAACTAGTACAATTTGTATGGTAATTGGTAACCATCCTATAGCAATATGGTACTCTTCTGCATCGGACTTGGAACTTTCAATACGACTTTTATGGAGTCCATTCCCAAAGAGGTGTTCCTCTCAGTAAAGTACTTCCTCTCAGTAAAGTACTTGCAGCTTTCGTCCATCCACTGTTGAAAGTGTAGCATTCTACAAGATCGGTCTTTTTACCCAAATCATCCGTATCGTATCGTATTCGTGTCACGTATCTGTATTCATGCTTCCTAAAGACTGATTCTTTGGAGTCTGCAAGACTCCTTTCTCAGGATATCGAGGAATCACATCCAAGCACATCATTATTGGTAAGATGCAAAAATGTGATGGCAGAGATTCAGATTCCTATCGTACACACAGTCAGAGAAGGAAACCAATGTACAGATGCATCGGCAAATCTAGAAGTGCAACAAGAGGAGCTATTTGTGGAATTTGACTCCCCTCCACACCAGATTGTAAATAACCTCATGGCTGACTCAACTAGTGTCGTTTTTATTAGTGTTTTTATTTTACTTTCCAATGTATCAAACAAAATTATAAATTAGAATTGAAATTACTTATGTCAATTAAAATTTTAAATTAATTTTTTTATTAATTTAATCTTTCAACTATGTATTTTAGCTAAATATACCTATTTCATCAGATTTTTTTACCAACTTTATCGGAACACCTCAAGTGCACCTCACATGAATTAAGTTAGAAGTATCTAAGACTATAATGCGGTGTACACTTGTGAAATGTTCCATCGAAGTTGACAACAAATCTCCTCAATGAATAATTAATATGACATTATTATTAAGACAACTCACCAAAGATACGTACAAGTCTCAAACAAGTCCATTCAATTGAAAAAGACATTCTTAACCACCAACCCCCC